>JAEANM010004027.1:0-21404 GCA_017656035.1 Myanophis thanlyinensis
AAGAAAGAAAGAAAGAAAAGTTCTGATGCTTTGGTACATTTTCATTCTTAGGTCAAACAGAATACAATAAATGCTTTATTTAAGCAATATTAAACTAACTAGAATTCATTATTAGTGAAAATTAACATTTTGCTGCAATAATATTATGAATGAATGCTAATTGATCATGCAAGCACATTTGTTATATGCTGAACTGCAAGCTACCACTGTGATAGGCACATATAGCAGCCCAGCAAATGCTCTGTCACATGGTTTATTTATTAGAAACAATTATTTATTAATTGTTCAACATTCAATATAAAATGCAAGAATTTCATTGGATTATATGGCAATGGTGAATTGTGAATGAACCATGAGTTTTACCAGCCAGAAAGAAGAAATGATTGACAATGCCCTATAGCCGTGATGGCGAATGTCAGCCAACTTACCACCAGCTGAGCGGGCACATGCGATTGTGCATGTATGCATGTAGGATTGCAGAGATGCAGCTGGTCTTCGGGCCTCCACTGTGCATGATTGCTGCAGGAAATCCAGCTGGTCTTCAGAGCTCCCCTGTGCATGCACATGCGATTGCTCATGTGTGCATGAGTACCTGTGTGCAGCATGCATGCACTGCATGTACAAAAGCTGCATGCATGTGCAGATGGTGCAATTGCATATGCAGTGCATGTTGAGGAGCTGCATACAAGTATAGTTGGCACGTGCAAAGTGCAAACTTTTTGGCACTCGGTAAGTAAAAGGTTCGCCACCACTGCCCTATAGCATTTGAAATCCTTATCTCATAAGTCCTATCCTCAAATAACAGGGATCAAGTCAGGATTGAATTGCTGTAAAACTTGGTTTATTTGGATAAGGATAGGCACACAATGAGTTCTGTTACAGCTGCAAAGTCAGAGGTGGCAGCTTCTGCCTGCCAGCCTCCTTTATACTAACCAACTCCTTCCCAGGCCACTCCTCCTCCTCCTAACCACATCCGGTAGCACCAGTGCTACCATTACCATCGCATTTTCAACGTCTTCTGTGCTTCCCTTTGCTCCTTCACCACTGCTGCATGCTGTCCTCGGCGCTGCTCTACCCCCACACACACGCAGCTACCCCTCTGCTTCAGCCCGGAAGGTCCACATTAGCTGGAAACTGATTGATAAGTCTACCAGAAATGCCGGCATCATGGTTTAGCACTTTGGTGCATCCGATGCTCAGCTGTGCTCCACGAATGCCCTCACTCGGACCAGCAAGGGAGCAAAGGTGCAAACTGGGGTTCAGCTACCCATCCGGCATGGGTATGCCTAGCTCCTCTGCTCTACTCCCTCCCTTGAAATGGCAAACCCCAAAGGACTTTGACACCTTATTTAAATGAAGACAACTTCATTTGAAAAAATGCCCCCAAAAAGAATAAAGTGAAGCTGATATAGAGAGTATATATTATGAATCTTCATTCCATTTTTAAAATTGAATAATCTAGCACAAGTGTTGGAAAGCTTCTATTTAAAAAAATATTTAATAGAATCAGGGTTCCTGAACCAGTGAATTTGGAATTAAGCAATAGAAATCATTTCTGAATAATTGTGTCCACTTCTATTTATTATAAATTGATGGTTATGATACTGATGTGATTCAGGGTCTTACAAACAAGATACTCTCTATAGTTTTCTACACCTACACTTGCACACCTCCGTTTGATGGCTGATTCTGTTTGTACACCTTCAGTTCTTCCTGGCTTTCTTCTTTCTACTCTTACATAGCTATTTCTCCTTCCTTTCCTTTCCAGGCAGTGACCTTTTCCTGCCTCTTTTTTAAAGGCACATATGCTTCTGAGCATGGAAAACTTTAAACAACTTCAGTAGATCAAAGCTTTACACTGAAGGGAAGATAACATGTAATTTTAGGACATCTGAAATCTTTGGATGAACTAGAAATCAATACATTACGTTCAAGGTAAAAAAAAAAAACAATTCTGAAGAGAGGTAGAAAAGACACTCAATAGACTGCAAGGGAGAAATGCTTATGAAAAAAGAACAGCTTTATTCCAGTATTTAATAGTAGTGAGCTTTCTGTAAATGTATAAAGTTTCCACAAACAGAAAGCCTAATCCAGATCACAAAACCAATTTTTTCTTGTGGTTACCTGCTTAAACACAATCCATTCTATAATTTCCATTAGAAATATCCCTAATTAGTTAAACTATAACTTGAACAAATCAAACCACAATTTAAAAAAAATTCATTAAATACTGGTGTTTAATATTTTGATGGTAAACTTACAATATTTATTATTATCATCTCTAACCTTACTGAAATTGTTGATGAATGTCTTTTTTCCATATTCAACCAAACAGTTGATTCAACAGAATGTTGATTGAGTTATTAAATACAGGTATTCCTCAAGTTATGACAGTTTACTTAGCGACAGTTCAAAATTATGACAAGCCCCCCCCCCAAAAAAAAGTACTTATGACCCAGTCTTGAAGTTATGTACTGTATGTTACAGTGATCATTCACCTTATGACTGACTAGAGATTGTGCAACATGCCCCTCCCTATTTCTTCCCCCCCAACCTGCCCCATTGCTTTTTTGCCATGAGGCCAATGTCCCCACAGGCTTCATTTGGTCCTGGCCTGGGAAGTGCCACAGATGATTTCTGCTTGCTTCTGGGTGGCTGGTTTGAATGAGCAGCTTCAGAGATTGGGGTGCAAAGGCGGCAGCAGCTGCCAATCAACATGGAGCTCATTTGTCTCATTGCGCTTGCAGAGCTGGCAAAGCTCTTTTCCTTAGTTCTCGCGTTCTTACAGCTTCATTAGCATCTGACTAAAAATGGCCGCTGTTTCCGCCACGTGGGTCTGGAACTCTGGAGATCTTTGAAAAGTGAGAGAGCAGTAAGACATGGGGTGGGAAGGAGCAATTAGAATCCAGGAGGCTAGCAAACACGCCTAATGCCTCTGGAGGCCCGGCGGGACAGGGTGGAGAGAGGAAAGCATGAGATATCTTAGTGAGTTGAGGGAGGCCTTGAGTGGTCAGAAGCAGGTGGCCTGTTCCAGCACTAGATCCCCCAAGGTCTTCCCACCCTCCAAGATACCTCAAGTGCACTTAACGACCTACACATTCAATTAACATATGAATTTCATTTAATGTAATTCAGTTAACAAATCCTTGAGTTACAAATGTAATTGGCAGGGTCTATTACATTCATAACTCAAGGATTACCTGTATTTCTAATCAAGTCAGGGTCAGCTATTAGCAACAATAAAGCCAGAATTAAATTTTCATAACTGTACTTGTACTGAATCTCTTTGCAGCATCACCTAGTACTTTCCAGTCTACTGTACATGCTACATAGATTGCTTAAAGTACTTCATAATCATGGATTTCAAGGCTGGTATAAGTAGGAAAATTCCAAATAGTTTTTAATGGAAAAGAAAGACACGTGAAAGTGCAATGTAGAGTGGCTTCTAAAGCACCCAACTAGGTGTTTTAATTTAGGTTGAAACTGAAAGGAATTAGGTATTTTGTGCTCAGCAGTAAGAATGGAATTAATGTCAGTGTAAACTTAAGAATAAAGCTTCCTTTGCAGTGAAACCAACTGTCCATGTCTCAAAGTTTTCACTAAAAGCAGTAAAGCTTATACTCATGTTTTCAATGCCACAGCTATGAAAATTATTTTATATATGAGTGATTGTTAAGCAGAAGGTAAAACACATTCAAGAATTTGTTTATCTATGTAGACTGAACCTATATAGCTAACAGTGAACAATGACAAGATATTTGAGCAAATAACAATGGAATTTCACAAACAACATTGTGTAATTAAGCATTTAAAACATCTGACAGTGCACCTCTGCAAGAAAGTTCTTTAAACAGAACTTTATAATTATTTAACTTTTAAAAAAAAACCAATCTGTTCTAAAATAGCCTGTAAATATTTATGTAAACTTTCTATATTTCCTCAAAAAGGGTTCACAAATAGCTACCAAAATGCATTCCCAAAAGTTAACAATTAGTTTCAATTAGGTCCTCTCCTGGTTGTGCATTAATAGTAGTTGCCAACACACAACCAAACCAAATGCTTATTTAGAGGCATAAAAAGATGGATATCAGAAATGCTGTTGCAGATTCAGGTGACAAATGATGGATAGTGAACAGCTCTTGTCTTTTCATCTCATTTCTGCTTAGCAATCCTGAGATTGACAAATAGGCAGCCGAGTATAAAGGATCAGTCATATGATACAGTTAGCTCAGCATCTGCTTAGCAAAATGTCTACTGATGCTGTGAAAATGCAGACAGCAGAATGAGAGAGAGAAAGCGAGAGAGAAATGGAAAAGGTGTGCCATATCCCTTTCTCAAGGATAGGAACTCTTAATGCTGATTCTTTACAAGTTCCATTTGTACTTCAAAACCACAAAGCCTCCTTAGTTTTGTCCTGATGTTGGGTGCCTGCTTCAAAAGAAAAAGAAAAGGATGTGTCAATAGAAAATGCAATACATTTTATAGTCATGATTTTATAGATGTACAGTGTACTTACTTCAATTTTCCAGGAAAAATAGCAATGATTTTTTTTAAGTTTGAGAGAATTATTAAAATTATTTGACATGAACTCTCTTTATCAAATACTATGTGCCTAAAAGATGCTGCTGCTTTCTTTTAGAAATTACAAGTCACCACCATTCAGCAAGAGAGGAATAAAACATAATGAATCTTACATTTATGTGGTCCCTTCACCCAATTCCTGGCAAGTTTGTAAAGGGATTAGTAGCTTTTTCTGCTTTTGTACTTAGAATAAGAGCACAACAACAATATTCAATTCAAAAACCTACAATGTGGTTAATCTTAGTCATATTTTGGTTTGTTGCTTTAATTATAATCATAACTAATATAAGTTGATAAATGCGATCAGGAAAGCGTTTTCGCTCCCTGAAGGCAAAAACAGAAAGAATGAGGAAAAGCTTCTTTCCACAAGCAATACGGACACTTAACTAGGAACTACAAGTACACTCAGGACCACAACAAGAACCATGACTGCATCTAACTCCCACCTTCCCAACTACCCTTAACTATTTTTCTAACCTCCACCCTTCCTTCCTACCTTAACTTACCCGTGGTTGCGTAAGCATTTCACTGCATATCGTACCATGTATGACAGTGTATGTGACCAATAAATTTAAAATTGAATTGAATTAAATTGTAATTCATATAAAATATAAGCAAAACATTTGAATATCTCATAGTTGGTTGGTGTGAACAAAGAAGAGTGAACAGTATCTTCGTTCATATCACTAACTACATGGCATTCAAACCAGTGAATACAGAGCACCTGCCCCAAATATTTATTTCCAGCATGTATGTATATGTATGTATGTGTGAGTATTTGCTGATGCTTTATTTAAATTAAATTAGTATATCAGTGATTGCATGACCTCTGTAGATGCCATATGTTAAATAAATAAATAAACCTAATATGTAGATTTGATGAAATGGTGTAGTTTCAAGACAAAAAGTCTTGAAATAATAGTGAGACAAAAAAGAAATACAGGAATACACCATAAGGAACTTTGCTTGACTTTCAAGACTCTATTGCATTTTGCTTGTTCCATTAATTTTGTTTTTAATCTTACAACTGCTAAAAATAAAAAAAATCAATACTGGATCAATATGAAAAACAAAACAAAACTGACAGAAAATAATTAGTCAGATTTCTTGTTTACCAGACAGATAAATCTATAAACAAAAGTGTTGGAAAAGTTTAAAACAAGGAATTGGAAAAGATGAGACTATTATTAATTTACTAACTTAAATCAAATTAAAATTAAGGATGGTGCTGATATTCCAACAGTCAAAGGGGAAAAAATGGCAACATTCCTGAAATTACTTACTGGTGAATAATTTCAATATACTTCGATATATTGATTGAATATACTTTTACAATTCTTTAACATAAGAAAACTATGTATAGGCGCTTAGAATTTGTATTTGATCTTCTGTCTCCTGAACAAATGGAAATGTCTTTCTTGGGACTATGAATGAGGCCAATGAGCGATATTAGCTTCCATTTTCATTATTTTAAGGATATTTTTAGGTAGATAGATATAAGTAGACATTTCCCTTTATAAATGCATAAAAGAAAGCTTTTGGTTGAATGCTTGGAATCAGGGTAAGGGAAATAAATTTTCATTGAGCCACATATTTCTGTATATAATATTCATTTAAATGAAAAAGCATCTACAAAAAGGAGCTCTAAGTTAATTCATGCATAGTGAAGTGAGGTGGTCAATAGTCCTCCTGTATAGACAATGTAGATATCAAAGGCCCATGTCTGTGGTTTCCTTCTCCAGAACTCTATTTCTGATATCACCTAGCTAGAATATAGAACGATGGAAAATATAAGTCTCTCAATCTTACTGTAATATAGCAGTCCCCAACCTTTTGTGCACCAGGGATCTATTCCATGGAGAGAAGTTTTTCTGAGGACCAGTGGGCATGATTTTGCATACTGCCTGCATCTCATGGGGTTTTGCTTCTTTCAGCAGCCCAATTTCTGGCCGTAGCCTAGTGCTGGTCCATGGACCAGGAGTTGAGGCTCCCTGCTGTAGTCCATAAAATTCTGTTCTCCAGCAGTGCTGCCAAGCATTCTATGCATCATCCAGATATTTATATCTAACTCTGAAACCAAACATGTTCAAAGTATCTATAATGGCATGTAACCTAGCCTTATTTTCAGGAATATGGTCATTTATTTATTTAGCTGCATATAGCACACCTTACATGGACTAACAATATAAATTAATATTTCAAGTAGATTAGTAGAATCCAATAAAAATAAATATCAAAATGTTCAAATATTAATGAGTGAGAAAAAAGGACTGAAATATGCATGTTAAAGGTTAATGCAGCATTTAATATCTCCCAGAATTGGTACCTCAAGAGCCAAATGACTTCAGTGACATCACTTCATTGCATCTATTTTCTCTTTTACTTATCATAAACATGTGATTCAGCCCAAGCAAAGAAAAAATTGGATGAGAGCAATAAACTCGGAAACACTAGGTCTTGTAACTAACTATAAAGCAACTACATGTGAGTAAATGTTGTGTGACTACTTCTGAGTGAGATTTTATTTTTACAGTCAGAGAGACATCTTGTGATACATTATATATGTTAGTTATCACACCTTAATCTTGTGTTTAAACTCAAAGAAAGCAGTACCATCAGTTTAGAGATGGTTATAAAAACATTATTTTAATAGCATGATCAAACTACATCAAGTGGCATAATAATGCAAGCAGTAGTTTGGGTAAATTGATTGTTGAATTCCCTTTGCAGAGAGAAGATTCCATGTCATTTTATTAATGGAGAGAAAGAGCAATGGATAAGATGACTTTTTAACAATAAATCATAGAAGTGGGAAAAGTAAACAGAATCAAAGTGACCTTAAGCCAATTATATTTCTCCACCTGATCTTACTCACAGGACTCTTACCAATAAAAAATGAAACACAAAGTCATGTATGGTGCCCAAAGAGGAAACACACTGCATAAAAGTAACGAATGAACAAACTGTTATTCCCATTTTCTACTGCCATGTATTCACAACTCAACAAGCCTGCTCCTCATTCGAAAAGATTCTACATAGTGGAAAAAGAATGTGTATACCTTCTTTCCTGCTTATTCATGAAATGATTTTATCATCATGTCAAATATCTCAATTGTTGACTAAAATAACTAACACCATTTCAAGACCAAATCTGTCATGGAGACTGTTCATTATGTAACATAATTTTTAAGGTTGGATCACACATGCATATACAGTAAACTGCTGGATATAAACAAATTTATTCCCCCCTAAAAAAAACAGAATAAAGGCACACACTATTAATACATGTGACAATAAAATCTATTAAATGCCAGATTAATGGCAGGAATGTAAAGTAGCACAGCAATTAAGGAACCCCTTAGATCAAGATACATTCTGAGAAACCATGCACTCAAATCCAGGTATTCTAATCCTTCCAATTTTCTAAACCAAACCGCTTTTCTCTTATCTCTTTCTATACTCTATATGCCCACTCAGATGTCAACATCTTTCTTTTTAAAAAAAAATTTTTTTTGAATATTTTAATTGTTCTATAGGCAAGGTCTATACCTATCTGTTTTTTTTAAAAAAAGTCATATTTATCATATACTTTGTTATATGTATTTATCTTTTTTGTGCCATAATCCAGGTTCCACTGCTATAACCAAGGTGCCATAACTAAAGTTTCAATGTAAAACAGGATTTGGCAGACCATATAAAATAAGTTATATGCATACTAATGTAAGAAACTGGATTTAGCTCTAACACTTCAATTAATTCTCTTCTTAGTCTAAGAAGTCACAAGTGTAGGTCTGACTCATGAATTTGACATTATCAATCAATCTAATGCACTTGACATTATCAATCAATCAATCTTGGAATGGAAGGAGGAACCTGTTCTTTCTACTGAATTGATTCTTTAACTACCTTAACAGCTAGGGGAACACACAAAGCCATAATTGGCTACACTGGATTATTACTGTTTTATTTTTGAAGTATACATTATGGCCGTATTAAAGTTATCACATGTAAGGGTACACCTAGCTAATGAGATGGCCATCTGCCCTTCCAATTTTCTTTTTTTCCATGAAATAATAGTCCTGCATTTTCTGTTTGTTTGGTTTTTTTTTACTTTTCCTTTAAAATTAGAAGGTTTTTTTTAAGGAAATGTTTTATTTTTATTTTTATGGGCTGAGTCTGGACAATAAAAATAAAAATATATGGTATAATATTTGAGACACCTTTCCTTCTACGTGTTAATCAAGACAAATTTCAAACTCAAATCTACTAAAAAATATACTATACTTTGCAAAAATATATACTATACTTTGCTTGTTTTGGCAGATTATGCAGATAATGACATTAAGCTCAAAATATGAAATGTAATTATTGTTTCAATACTACAGCTGTAACATTATTAATGGCCATAAAATCATTCAGGCTTTCTAAAGATAGTTGTGCTATTTTTTATTAATTTCTTGAGGCTGCAAGTATCAAACAACTGACTCTACCATTACATAAATGCAAATGTGAAAATAAAACCTGCTGGTTTGCAGCCACTATTATAGAAAACAAGAAAGAGACGTTGGATGCAGTTAAAATACATCCCAATTGCTACTTCTCTCTTCTCGCTATTTTCTCTTCCCTCAGTCCCGTGTTATATTTCCAATATTTAAAAAAGGAAAAACAATTTAAAGGGATAAAATTTATCTAACACATTTTACTGACACAACACACAGAAATCTTGAAGTAAATGAGTCTATCTCCACTGATCTTTAATGGATAAAAAGATTTGCTTACAATAGGGCCAAATGAACCTATGGATTTATACACAAAAATGAACTATGACAGATACTCATCGAAAACAGCCATAATTATGCTTTTCCTAAATACTGCTAATTGGTAAAAGATTTTACAAGCCTGTGTTGAAAATACATGTTTTCTCTCATTTCTTTAGTGGAGTCATCTCAGAATGAAGATAGCTGTTTTATTTTGAGCACAAGACCAAATATAGATTACTTTGTTTAAATGTGACATACCAGTTGTTTCTAGGGACTGAAACTTTATGATGTACTATCCATTGATAAGTAGGAGACAAGATGGGAGGGTAAGGGAGGGAAGGGAGAGGAAGGGAAATATATGGCCCATGCTAACTTGATACACAGCAGATACCAGGTTTTAAAAATTCAGTTTGGTGAGCTTCACAGTTTTCACACTTTAGTGAGTAATAATTCATATTTTGTCACAAATGAGTTATACCACTCACAAGCAGAAGGTACAAATTCCACAACAATGCCAATGAAATATCTTATGTCATCTACTACACAATACAGCACAGAAATAGTTAAGGCATACAAAATGAACAAATGCAGTGAAGTTCTGAAAATATCAGTTTCTGTGTAACAAAATTATGCTTTACTATTTTGAACCAATTAATGCCAATAACTAGATGATCTATCTCATTAAAGTTATCTCTCATTATTCACTTTATGACACTTTAATGTTTTGATAACTCTAGCAAACGTCTGTGCATCTTAGATCTTTCTAGAAACAAAGGTTTGGTTTATAGATCACACAACACCAAGCATGTTTTAATTCATGGCTTGTCAGACAAGTGATAATTACTTATTTGTTCATAACACAAAGCATAAACAATAGTTTACAAATGATGATGATTGATTTAACAATCATGTTAAAATGAGTTGGAAAAAATATTCGCAGGATTAATATCACAGGACATTTAGAAAAGCTTTGAATGAGTTTGCATCAAATTTAACATTTCAATAGTAATAATGCAGTCAAATCTATTGAAGGACAACATCTGAACTCAGCATTCTTAGAAGTTGTAAATTTAAGAAATTGTTTTAAGTGACTGTTTCAAAATAGGCCTAACAATAATGTTATCTGTTTGGATCATAACAATGAAGCTTTTTGTTTAATGTAGCAATTTGTCATTTCCATGAATGCAGAAAACATATTAATGTAATATGTATTCCAAATATTGAGTTATCACAATGGAATTTGGTTTGTATAATTATAAGGCAGTTATTTGTAGCCGAAATTGTAACTTAACATTCCGGAGAATTACGGCAATGTCAAGTCTGAAACCAGATCTCAACTGCACTAATGACTAAAGATTATGAAGTTTCCAAACTCAAAGCCAAAAG
The DNA here is from genome assembly GCA_017656035.1 of Myanophis thanlyinensis. Taxonomy (NCBI): domain Eukaryota; kingdom Metazoa; phylum Chordata; class Lepidosauria; order Squamata; family Homalopsidae; genus Myanophis; species Myanophis thanlyinensis. Next base: position 10,728 of record JAEANM010004027.1, read on the forward strand.
TCAGAAAAAGCAATTTAGTTTTAGCAACAAAACCTACTACTTACAAAAATAAATATATTAGTATTTTTTGAGTAAGATTAATAGTGTATATTGATTTATTTGGAAAAAGATTGACATATCACTGAAGTTTAAAAAACATCATTTAGGTCTACAATATGTGAATTTAGATCATCCTATTCTTGAACAAGATTAAGGATCAAAATTCATTACAACTGCTAATACTAATAAACAAAAATGTTAAACTTGGACTATGAAAGTCAAATCTTCAACCATAAATTCTCAATGTGACCTTCAGCCAATTAATATTTCTAACCTGTCTTAGAGTTTTATGAAGATAAAATAGAAAAAACCAAGTATATCATCTCTGGAAAAAAGGAAGGATGTAAATACAATAATTTAAGAGCGATAAGTCATACATTTTCTGAAATATGTGTAGACACCCAAAAGCTAATTCCAGCTTACCTGTTTCAAATCCAAATGATGGCACAATATCAACTGTCCCATGAAAGGCTCCTGACCAAGCTGAGGTAGCACAGCTGACAGTAGTAGGATCTGACTTTGTTGCATCACACTGTGGTGGAGGAATCTTGGCTGCACAAACTGAGGGCATTGGTAAAGGTCTGTACCGTGGGTCGAGATGTGAAGTCGGATGATGGTGATGATGCATGTGTACATGAGGATGATGGTGATGCATGTACACATCATGCATATGTCCATATGAAGAGCTCACCTGAGATGCTAAAGGATAAGGCCAAGACTCTGGCATGTTAGATGGAGGAGGTGGAGCAGTCTGATGCAACGTATGTCCTGGCCAGCTGTTAGGATCTGCTACAGAAAAGGTGCTTGGTATAGTAATGGGAAAATCACGATGAATTCCACTTAAAGATGGTGGAGGTGGAGTTTGATAAGAACTGGTCCAAAATGAAGCTGGGAAGTTCCTCCTTTGGTTTGCAATTGTTGTGTTCTCTTTTACAAAAAAAAGCAAAAATGATATAAACTCTTAAAATGAATTTAGAAATATCACTGCTATTATGAAAAGAAACTAAGGATGCTCATAACTGTTTTTAATTGCTTGTGAAACTACATTAATAAATACAATAATCATAGCACATTTAGTATTTAGTGTTTAGTGACCAGTGCTTTATATCTATTATACCTTTTACATTAAACCTAAAATTAAATTCATATTATTAAAACAGAATGCAAAATAATTGAAAATCTGATGAACTAGTGATTTTTGAATCAAGGAGGTAGTTTTTAAAACTGTGTAACACCATGAAAACAATAGCTAAAATTGTGGAGACAATCTTTTTATCCCATCTTTGTTATAAGAATTAGGTATCTCAAACTGCCTTATAAAAGATTTCTACAGGGATACTGTTCAGCAGAGAAGGCACGATTCCTATTTAGATACTGTATATCCTAATGGAAAGAACCTGTGACATGTCGGTCCTGCCAGTACTCAGGAAAAAAATGATCACAGGCAGATTCTCCTGCAGTTGTCCTTAGTCTATACCAGTGTTCCTTAACCACAGCAACTTTAAGTGTTGACTTCAGCTTCCAGAATTTCCCAGCTAGCATTGAACTCCATACATGCTTGGTTGAAAAATACTGTTCTATGTCAACTATGATCTTAGAGGTGACAAACAGCTTGAATTACACTCAAAAGCACTGTTGGACTGCAATTATGGAGTAGTATATTGAACATCCACCCTGGCAATAAGCCTAGTTTTTAAATTTAAATGTGTTAAATTTGCCTGGTGGTGGATTTGTTGTTGGCCTGTATGGATTCCTGTTAGATTTTTAGGCCTGGGCACATGTCATATATTAGGTATTATTAATTTAGGAATCTATTATTTCTATTGTTCTGAAACTGAGGTTTTAATCCTCTGTTTGCAACCCAGAGGTACTGTTATAAGTGATTTCTATCAATTTAATACATTAATTTTAGTTTCTTCCTATTTCTGTTGTTGTAGTGTTGTAGGTTAATGACTGATATACTGAGAAATAATAAAATTAGTTACAATACTTTTACAAATTCTGCAAATCCATATAAATCATTTCTATCCAAAGTAAATTTAAATTGTTTCTTAACTGCATTTCTTTACTGAACTTTCTATGATCTTAGTCTGCTGTTACACCAGTGAAAATAATTAGAAGAGAATGTTTTATATGGTTTTATGTTTACTAGTGTCTGAAGAAGCATGTCTAGTAATATTATTGGATCTGTCTAATATAAAATAATGATAAGCAGAATAGAAAAGAAAGAAATAGAGAAAAATTTGCAAAATACAAACACCTGCAAAAAGAACAACTATGGCAAAAGAAAACAAAGATAGTGATAGGTGTCTCAGATGTAATCCCAAAACACTGGGATCACTGCTTGAAAATACTTAGCATTGGCAAAATCATCATCAATCAATTGCCAAGGACAGCTTTACTTGGAACAGCTTATATCCTGTGACAATACCTTTAATACCATCAAACCATAACTGCCAATCCAAGATCCTTGGAAATGCCAAATCCAGATGTCTAAACATCTGGCTGATTATGCAACCAACCATAATAATGTTATCCTGCTTTTTTATATATAACTCAAGGTGGTGAACATGCCTAACACTCCTGCCTCCTCCCTATTTTTCCACAACTTGTGAGGAGGGTTGGCTGATGGAGAATGACTGGCCCAAAGTCAACCAGCTGGCTTTCATGGCTACTAAAAAAGCATAATAATTGACCCATCCAGATTGTTGGATTTGTGCTACAGTTTCCTATTCCTATGATTACCTTTAATAAAAATTGAGAAAATTGCTGAGTGGCATACTAGTGTCCAAATTTATAAAAGTGGAAAACACTTCATAACTTATTTTTCTGCCATTGAAAAACAGAAGTATATTGAATATTGTTATTCACTCTTCCATCAAGATAAATCAGCAGATAATTCTTAAATTATTCTGAATTATTTTCAATATTGGTTTGGGATATTGGGATAATTTTAAATCTCCAAAACATTTTTATAAAAACCTAAAGAGTACACTTGAGATAAATATTAATTATTTGTAAGATCTCTACAATAAAGAACTGGAATGTCACATACTAACAAATTGGTGGTTAAGGCTCTGAAGAACAGAAAATTTGTTTGTTTGTCTGCAGATGAGATCTTTGAGTAAAAGGTTAACCTTTTATGATTATTGAAAAATCAGATCCTATTTTAACTTTTTAAAAGTATTTGTTGCCAATCCCATAACAGTGAAAGTGTAAAATGGGTGGGAAGATGCTGATTGCAGACAGAGGTATTGCTTTGTGTTGCATTGTATTGTTTTTGTTCTTTAAATAAAGATAATATAGTAAGCTGAAAGCTATACGAACACAGTATGTGTTTTTAAACATCTGTTAAGAAAAGAATGTGCAATTCAGCTTTCTTTTTAAAACTTACCTTTCCATAAGTCTGTTTTGGTTTTTGAAAGAACAGCCTCTGAATTGAAGTTGTTGGCTTGATTTAAAGCTCTTGAGAAGTGTTCATCCACCACTGAGCCAATGTCTCCCTGAAAGTAGGTGAAAAGGACGCAACGAGAATTAAGGTATTCCATTTCAGTAGGCTGATCTTTCTCATCCTCCTCTTGCTTCTTAGAAAGTGTCACTTCCAGAGTTTCTTGCATCTTGCTGTATACCACAATTTTATTCTATGAAGAGAAAAAATGGATAGACAGTAGAATAATATGTAATTACATATCGGAAAAGCTAATGATTGTCAATCTATGAAAATGAATATACATTATGTATTTGCTACAACTGTATTCATGACCCACTCTACATAGTAGGAAGTTTGTTAATTAGTTACTATCATGGCCTGTTAGGAGCTCTCTTATATTTCTCAACTGGTTATTTGCTTGTGATACAAAAAAAATTAAAACAAGTATTTTTGAATGTTTCAGAATGATGAAAAATCCTATCTCACTCTTAAACAATACATTTTTTATGATGTCTCTTTCCCAGGATGAGCAATCATCGACAGTAGATGATGGAAAAAGAAGAAAAAATTAATCCCTTCCCTCAGTGAAAAAGAATATAAGTATTCAGATATGAAATATACAGGCCATAGGTTTTGATGAAAAAAAGAATGCCAACAATTTATTATTTCAGTGTTTTTCAGCTTTAAGATGTTTCATGTTTGGCAGCAGCAAATTCTTTGTGGTATTTTTGTGCATTGCATAAAAAGGCATATTTAAACTGAATAAATAATGTGGAAAACAGAAGAATTATAATGTCAATCATATGCTTAATTACTTGGAAGTAAATCTTAATTATTTTCCAATAAACCAGACAATTATGCTAGAAAAAAACAGCCCAATTTAAGCCAATTATTTTTAAAATATTCCTTATTTTTTTACAATATTCTATTATAAAATATTCTATTACAATAGTCTATTATAAAAATAAAAAGCAAAATTTAAGTATAATAAATTATAATGTTTCAAAGCAGTTTAAATTTCTAGATATGAAAAACATCTGCTTCTTGACATACAAGTTTGTTCAAAGTAGATATTAATGTCATACTACTTTAAATTATAAATCAATAAATATTTTAAATAAACTTGAATACCTACATACAAAAATCAGTTACAATTAAAACAAAAAGGAGAGCTCCTAATTTATACTGCTCTCACACTAACATATTGTAGGGTGGTCTTGAAATAATTAGCCTAGCTTTAATAAAACTGCTCTTACAGTAGCAGAAAGAAAAAAATAAAACAGAAATCATTGGAGTTTAGACCATATTTGTGAATTCCAACCAAGATGGTATTAAGGGTCACTTCCCATGTATGGAGAAAACATTTGTGTGTGTGTGTGCATAATAATGATAAAACCTCATGGAATGCAGTAAAAAGCAAAAAAAAAGTGAATTCTCAGATGACTATATTGGGGCCAAGTCAATATTAGTCCCACTTCACCCACGCACAGCATAGTCTAAAAGTGCTGTCATCCTGATAAGAATGTACTGATTTATTTTGTTACATCAGATTCTTAAGTCAATGGGTAAAAGCTGAATTTCAAAAATAAAATTTTATATATTGTTTTTATATATATATTCATTTTTCTTTGAAATCAATACTGTAATGAAACATAGCAAAATGCTATCATTTATTTAAATTTTGGCAGATAATTCTGCCAAACATTTAGCAGCGAAGTCAATGAAACTGTATTTAATAAAACATATCTACTGAAATTGCTGCCGTATTAAATGCATATATAGACATTTGATTCATATAATTCTTAATTCGTTGTATTGTCTGTTTGGAACTGATGTAATACTCACCTCAAGAATCAATAGACTTCATTAAAAACAAACAGCAAGCAGTAGAAACAATATAAGCAACATAATCTTATGGCTATTTTAGCAGAAATATATTCATTTATTGGGACACTATATTTCCATGCATTACAACTCACTTAATCAAATAATCTTATGCAGAAGATTATAGTCCATCGTGATAGAGTTTGCAGTAATACATCCTATAGTTTTTAAGATGTTTGCTATTACAAAATCAACTTTCTCTTTAAAATTATGGGACACTGCATTTCTGTTGACATATATGAAAGACTAAAATTCAAAATTGACTAGAGTTTCCACATATTATGCCTTAGGCATAATACAACATCTTCCTGGAACCTATTTTCAAATTAGACAAAACAATGTTATGTTACCTTCTAAAACAAAATTCTAGTCATTTATTCTGAATAAAGGTACCCGTAAGTAAAAAACCATGCTGAATTTAATGTGACTTCTTTCTGGGCATGCTGCATATTCAAAACTGGGGCATAAATGAGAAAAGCAGCCTTCCTTAAGGACAACCTCCAGCTTTTATTCAGAATTAATGGTGAATTCATGAATTCACAGCTCCAACATCCCTTCTCTTTAGCAATTTATGTAAAAACAGGCTGACTTTACTTCTAAGAGAATAGCAAAACTTTGAACAGATCTCAGAAAAAGGACAGAGTGACTCTCAAAGTTATCATCACAAAGGTTTTTGACATTCCAAGAAAAGGATAACTCAAGAAACCCTCCAGCCTTGGGCACAGAATTGGTAAAAAGAGGAAAAAACAACAAGCTGGCTATATCTCCCACAATTCTCAATACTGACACTCCATTTTGGTCTGGTGGAAAGTAACTTTAAATACGAAGTACCACCAGTTTGCAGTATATTCATTCTATCTTACAGAAGTGGCAGCACCTTTTCTTCTGCCACATAGTCAACCCTCTTACAGGTTCTTTGTTAAGAAGTCTGCTCATCTGACAGCCTCTCTTCTTCAGTTTCAGCCAACTATCAAAATCACCTAGGCCTCTCCAAATATAAAGTTCTGATGCTTCTTGTTTGAGCAGACACTTCATCAAATGATAGTGGCTGAAGCCACCCTACACCTATACTGCTCAGAACCTGTCCAAATATTCATATGGTGGCAAAAAAATAAACTGCCATTCACCATGTAGGGACACGTTGGATCATATTCAGCCTAAGGTTTGAAGGGCTATGTAGAAGGGGTTAGTAGTAGTTAATAGTAAGCCAAAAGCATGTGTTCATGAATACAACTGTGAGTAAATGACTGAGTCAAACACCGCATCTGATTGGATTCATGTACCCTTTTAGATGCAGTCTGCATGTTGAAGAGATGAGTATCACTCCTAAATTAGAGAAGGTCAGAAGAATATTTGTGTGTGTGGCCTGTGGCTGAAGACATTCTGTTCAACCAGGTACATTCACTTAATGAGCCCCATGAGTCAAGCTCCTAAGTGATAGGCAGCATTGGTTAAGTTACAAAGATCACCCAGCCCCTTCTAGAGATAAACATCCAATGCTCGTTTTTGAGCAGACACTTCATCAATTTTTTTTTCTCACTGCTGGGTTCATCCATCCCACCTCTTTCCAAGAACGCGACTAGCAGACTCCGTCAGTCCCATTCCTGCTTTCTCCGCCCACTACGAAAATAACAGCTTTCCCGCTGACTTCTTAAGAGTGTCTCACCTGTTGGCTCGACGTGAACGCTGGCGTAGAGAACGGGCCCGTGGAACACACGGCGGATGCTGCGGGCAGTTTCACCTGGGACGGGTGACACGTCGTCTGCGCCTGATGCCTCACCACACCAGAGCAACTCATGATAACCGCAGGACTGCTGGTTATCTGGTCCCTACGGCTCTACGCACCGGGCACAGCTACCTTTTCCCAAGTGATCTCGACAGCGGTGCTTTGATGGGACTGCGAAGCCAAGACGCGTTCATCTTCAGCAGGCGGCCGTTTTAACACTTATATAAGAAGTTCTGCAGCAGCAGCGGCGGCGGCGGCGGGCGCGTAAAGAGGCATCGTAGCCACGGGAAGGCAGAGAAGCGCAAAACGCCTCTGCCGCCCTGATTATCATATACGCAATACGAAGCCCCCACGCTCGACCAGTTGCTAGAGCACCAGGCAGCGCGTCCCAACTTGGGAAACTCCGCCTTGCCCTCTTCGGATTGGAACAAAGTTTGCATCGAGACTGAAAGCGGATTCTCACAAAAAGAAACTGCCGGATTCCCTCCTTTATGCAGGTTGATGCTGCGCTCTGTGTCAGTCCGCTGTGTTAGATTGGAATATTGCGCATTGGGAATGTTGCGGTGTGTTTTGTTTCCCGAAAGCGGAGAATAGCAGCTGAGGCCCAGGAAGGATGGAGAAATAATACTCTTTTTTTTCCTTTTTCTTTTGCTTATAAAGTGTATTTGGCAAGGTGAAATTAATCGTGGAATGTGCATCAGCCTCTAATTGTATTTTGCATTGTATTTTTGTAATGCATTTTAACATAAAGATGGGACATACAAACAAACAAACGAGAAACAAAAACAGATTTTCTTTCTAGTCTAGTCTCAGCAGGTACAGTGTCAGTTGCTTTAGTAAAGTGGGTTATAACAGTCAATCTTTACAGGCAGCTATGATCAGAGATGAGAAAATAATTTCAGGACAAAAGAAATGACAAGTCTGTAAGAATTGATGCAGATTTAATCTTTTGTTCTCATGTGATTTTTAAAAGGACACCTTGTGCAATGTATTGCCAAAGTTCATAAAAGCTGTCACCAAACCATTTTCAACTGGACCTTTTGTGAATTATTATTTCCTAGCAGAGGAAATGCTGTTATTACTCAAGTGCACTTTTGGAAAAATGCTTATAGTTTTCTTTTCTGGTTTTCTGGTTTCCCACAATATGGGAATTAAGTAGCTTATATTTAAAGGGAAAGAAATATAGATGAATTTTGCTTTATTTATGCAATATTTGCATTATTATAATGTTGTGTATATTTTGATACATTGTTGAGAAAAGGCAAATTCACACTAATTCACCTCTCTGCTTCTATGTTCTGCCAGGCTAAGGAATAGTCAGAATCTTTCTATATGTACAATGCACATGTTCACTCAGACTGACATTGTATTATTATTGCTATCCATCGGGGCAGCATATGGTAGTCACACTACCAATTGATGGTTACCGTGTAATGTTATAGACTGCTTCATATAATGTGTTCAAAAATTGCCACATGCTTCAACTCATTTTTTCCAACATTTTCATTACTGTCATCCACCCATGAAGATGCAATGCTGTCCCCTATTGCAAGCAAAAAACTCATGTTCATTAAAAGTTTGATCGTAATCATTTAGCTAGATACAATATAGTCATGGCCATTTAAGTGGGTCATTAATGACTGCTATATTGGAGTTCATTGTGCCTTCAATGGGATAATGTGGATTTTCCATCCACATATGCATTTTTTTCTGTTGAAAGGTGGCCCATTGTGTAATCAACTGTTTGTGGAAAGGTTAGCATGTGCAACCCATATGTTCCTATGTCACTCACAGAACAGAACAGAACCGAACAGAACACAAAGGGCTACATGTGGTTTATGTGTTGTGGTTGCTCCATGATGGAGACTGAATTATCTTATTCTTTCTGATTTGTGCTGTGTCAAACTGCCTTGTCTTAGCCTCAGCTCCAGATTCATTGTTTGTTAGATATAAGTTGCTGCAATAATAATGCAATTAGTCAGTGTAGTGATTGAGATGTATTCTGTTTCTGTGCTTTGCGTGGTTGCATCGATGGAGGCTCATTTAATTTCACTGCACACATGTTGTACATTGACAATAACGGATTGAATTGAATTGTTGGTTCCTTTACTCCATTTCCCCTTTCTCTAATGTTGCTACTGAAGGAATTATCCTGGCCCTAGTTCTGCATGGGGATGTGAGGGAAATGAGTTGCAATTATCGACTGTTCTGCTCTGTAATTTACTGGAGGACATCATAAGTGCTGGAATGAAAGTGCACCTATGACCCACCAGGTGTAGATGAAGTTCAAAGAGGAAAAGGTGTATGTACAATGGGAGGCAACTGGTCAATCAGCAGCAGATTGTTACAGAGGTGAAATTCAGCAGATTCTAGCAGGTTCACTACAACCAGTAGTAAATTTTCTAAGCAGTTTGGAGAATGGTTGTTAGAAGAAATCTCCTTTTTTCCCCACTTTACAGGGTTAATCCTGTAAGGAAGGCAGGAAAAAAATATTCTGGTGTTGTTTCTAGCCTAATCTTTATTGCCTGGCTTACAGAATCTGTCACATTACACCCCCCCAGCCATGTCCACCAAGCCATGCCCACAAAACCAGTAGTAAAAAAATTTGAATTCCACCATTGGACTGTTACCAAGATATGTGGCCACAGATCTCTTTGTACAAACTATTCCTACAGAGGTTTGCAAAGCTATCTGGTTAAACAGGAAACACCTGTATACCAATGTATCAAAAGTAACATGAAAAAAACTCTCAACAATCTCCTTTCTTTTCTCCCACCTTCTCCCACTTATCGTGTGCTACATGTGCTATGAGGCTTGGATTCTACCCATGCAAGTTAGGCTCACCAGAGCAACACAAGTATGCAAAAATATTCCTTTCACTAGTCTATGGCAAAACTAGGGAAAGCAGGTACCCTTGCAATTGTGGGTACCCAGGTTGTTATGTGTGGATTGAAGAAAAGCTGGATTTTATATTTGACCCATTATTTCTTTTTAGCAGCCTTTGTTAACTTGTTGACTGGATATGTGTCCGGGTATGATTTTATGAGAACAGTACTTGGAAACCATGTGGCATTCACAGTGACTCACATATTTGCTACCACTAGATATTCCATCTTCAAATCCACCATGCAAGATTTGGCTCAGCAAGATGTGTAGCAATCCTGCTAAAAGGACACAGGTGTCCATCCAAATCAGTTAGGAAGTACCAAGGTAAAGCCACACTTGTTACCACTTATAATATTACCTTGGCAGATAATGAAATGTGTGCAAACAAATAATGAAGCTCAGATAACACCAGGAACACTACTTCAGGGCAGAAGAAGTTAAACCATATGTTGTGACCGAAAACCTGGTCCAAATTGGTGAAAGAAAACTCAAGAAACCGGGTCCGTTTGGATGACCACGAGGGGTCCCATTTTATTCAAACCGTGGGTAAAACTCACGATGCGGATCCTGTCAGTCAAGAAGCAAAGCTCAAGGGAAGCCATGGCTTTTTATATTTGCCGCGACTTCAAATTCCTGCGCTTCCCATTGGCTGATGGGCCAGCCAATGGGCATCGACGTCCTGACAGCCAATCGGCTGTCGGGTCGTCCGTTC
>JAEANM010004028.1:0-21404 GCA_017656035.1 Myanophis thanlyinensis
CAGTGTGAAATATTTTATATGTTGTTTAAAATGTATAAAATTTAATAAATAAAATAATTAAAAAAAAGAAAAGAAAATCTCAATGTAAAATACACTTCAAATGAAGAAAACAGCTTTCATCTATTGTACAAACCATCAGTGTTCGGAATTATTCTCCTTTGCAACAGAAATAATGTTAGGATTTAGAGGGAAGAAAAAAATAAGGATATTTTCCCCAGATACAAACTAATTATCATTTAAAATATTGCTGTATTTATGTAAAAATGAATGAATAACCTTGAACCAATGTCAAAAAACATGTCTCTAAATAAAGTAAATTCATTGGAAAATAGTAAAAGTTCACCAAAGCTAGACAGTGCTAGATAAAAAAAAAAAAAAAGTTTGCGTATGAGATTTCCTGAATTCTCACAACTGAATTTTCTATGGACAATTTTTAATTAATTGGACCTAATAACTTATTTCCTACAAATTAAATATAAAGGAATGGTTTTATCATGTTTCAGATTTATGCAGCAGGACACAATTATCCCATTTTCAGAATATATGCATCAACTATTATATAACTTAGGAAGATGATAGGAAGAAACCTGTATAGTCCCCTCAGGATGGTCATAACCTTCAAATTTTACAAACCAATGTCCAAAAATGCCTCCAGGCTAAGCAATCAGCAAGTTACTGATTTATGACATAGCTTAAGCTGTGCAGAATGTGATACCATCCACGGCCTCAAAAAAATGTGAGATCCTAATTAAAGAGGAGTTGCTGTCATCACAAATAAGTTGGACTATATATAGGAGGTTGGTAGGCAACTTTCCATCACCAGTGTTCTCCCCCCCCCTTACTTTCTTTGGCAGAATCCTAGAAAATAGCTGCAAAACCCAAATAATTTCCTGCAGGTACACGAGAGAAAATTTGTACAAGTAAATCCAAATGTTTCCAACAAAGTGTTTTCTATGTATTATTCAAAAAACAGAAACCAAGCAGTCTGGGATGCCCCATAGCTTTGAGCATCAGTACCACCATAGCTGTCATATCTGATTATAAATAGAATTATATGCCAGCAATATTCTGGATTCCTTGCTGATTTCCTGAAGATGTTACAACACTTCATCAATCTGTCATCACTGGATTTGCAAAGGCACCATGTATATACAGTTATGTGAAATCAAGATTTCATTTATTTATTTACCTATTATTTTTATATTCATATTCATCATCATCACCAAGCTAAGAAATATATTTCAGTGTGATTTAGGTTTGTAATGACTGTTTGATTATTGCATTTAAAATTCATCAAGGCAGTACTCTGGAAATTTTTTTTTTGACAATGGGACTGAGAAATAGTGGCAAGTACATGGGTAAGTTAGGACTTGAATGAATACTGCAGCCCAATCACAATAAATCATAATTTATGTAATGTATGTATTTTATATTAAATGTTTTTTTAATATTTTTAATGATTTTTTTTAAATTATACTTTTATCATCCATGAATAAATTTGGTTTACACATTGTATGAATCAAATAACTTCTATATCATTCTCCTATTTTTTGGCCATTTTGTCCTCTTTTTGTTTTCCTGATATATTTAAATTGTTTGCCATAGTGAAAGCAAACATTATTTTTGTGGTGCAGATAGCCATTAACACTGGTCTTGCTTATTTCTCAGTTAGCTTTTCTGGATGCTATTTTTATGTTCATCAGTAACCAAGAAGCTCTCAAAACTGGGAACAAAGACCACAGTAGAAATGTGGGAGCTATTTCTGGGTGGCAAACTTTGGAAGACTTTTATACTGGAATTATTTTACAGTAATCAACCCACAAGTTTTGTGGACTGACGATCTTATATAGAAATGGGGCCATATGTAGGATGATTCAGAAAAGCTAAGGAAGGATTGTAGTTTCCTATTTCTCAGCAGCAAACTAGCTGCATATAGGAAGTATTATACAAAAGCAAAACAGCAAGGTAAATATTTCTGTGATATATAACTGAATTATAATCCTTTTCACATTAATAATTAGCTGAATAATGGTGTGGCAAACGTGGAAATCAGCATGGATTTAAGGAAAACAATTTTGACTGTTGGTTTTTGTATTTTGATTACTGTTTTTATGTTGTGAGTTGCTGAGTATCTATATTATTGTGGCAAATATAAATGTGATTATAAATTAGCACCTGAATTATAGCTAAGGTACAGGATTTCACAGTTTAAGAAAAGAGTTATCATTCTAGCTATAGATTCAATTTCTTCTCTGTATATTAAGGCGACTCCAAATTAACCAAAACAAGTGGTAATTGAATAAGTAAAGAACCCATGTGGGGATTGGCGAGATGGAGAGCAGACATTTCCAATATCTTACTACACATGTATTTTCTGGGTACTTTGGAGAATCATGATCTCAATAATCTATGCACTGTATCCTACTGTGAGCCTGACAAGGTAGACCATCTCCACAGCAAGACTTCAGTTTATTGAGTCAGATTTCTCAAACTCAGCAATTTTAAGCTATTTAGACCAACTCCCAAAATTCCTTAGCACACATTTTAAAGTTGCTGAGGCTGAGAATTATTGCACTATGGTAATACAGTATAATTTTGAAAGTTTCATTGTGTTTTCTTGGCCTTTTTTTTCCTCACTCTTCAGTAAATCAAGATGAGAGTGAGGAATCCACCTGAGTCTTCCTTATTATCTCTTTTCCCAGGACTTACAGATATGCTTTAATCCTTTGTTAAATAAGAAAGTTTTTTTAATATTTGGTTCAAGGATCCTTCTGGCTCTCTTCACCTATAGTATTCTGTGTTTTCTTAGTTAAACCAAGGACAACCAGGACACAGAAACTTAACCGTAGTAAAGCTGAACTTGAAACACCATTTCTGGAAAAAAAAAGTGTTAGTATTGCTTTTGCATAGGTCCGCTTTAAAATAAAGCAATACGGTGATACATTATATACTAACCGAGAGAGATTAGATATACTTGTATTAAGATATGTATATGTAGTATAATATAATCAGTTACATTAGCTAAAGTGACCTTTAGTTTAACGCAGTTCATCTGAATGACTTAAGTTAATTGGCCTCATATGTTACAGCTGCTACAGTCTATATCTGTGTCATTGATTGAAGATCAAATGAAATCTAAATATTAGCTTATTGGTTTAAAGCGATCATTTATATCTTGAAAATAAGCCTGACACACTTCAGAGAATAAATTGCTTACAAACATGCATTTTGGGTTTATCTACATATACAGTTTAATCAGAAAATTGAAACATACAAGGTAGTAATAACAAACTCAACTATTGCATAACTATCTTAACTATCATATATTTTCTACAATTTCAGTGAGTTATTTTAAAACACGTATATACATATATATACAAACGCACACAATCTATCAAATATTACACATGTACCCCAATCCATATTTACAGATGGTAGATCATCTACTGGAAGAACCATCACTCAGTAATTAAAACAGCAAAAATGTAGACTACAAAGTTTATGCAAGAGTTGATAGTTTAATGACCATATCAATATAACATTGCCTAGACTGTCCTAGAGGAATAATCCCAAATTTCATATATATATATCTTGGATTAATTTTGGCCAATATATTCTTTCTACGGTCTCTCTCCAAATCTTAATGCAGAAAATTCTTTCACAGTGCAACATAATTTGAAAAGAAACAGGGCATGGATTAATTGCTTAAACCTCTTCTCTATCATCATGGACTGTTGCCCTCCAAATTTTGATGTGAAGATCACTGAGCATGTTTCAGAAATTGTGCTTTGTCATTACAATATATACAAGTGGTATCTTCTGAAGTAACTGTTCAGGGCACAAACATTTATAAAAAAAACAGGTATGCTTATCCTGAGTGGTACAAACTCTCAAATAAAACAGGTGAACAAAGAACCAGCTTTCTTCCAATTTATCCTGTCAGTCATGGGAGAAGGTAATGAAGATTTCCAAAGATATGTCTCATGTCCTGTAGAAATGTATTCACATTCAGATCTGGTTTCAAGATTGGGTTGAAGTAATTTCTCTTTTGCAGGATCTGAAGAACAACAAATTTATAAAAAGCATATGTTATCTTAATGAAAAATAAAATAAATGGGTTGCTTTTAAGGGATCCCCCAAACTCTTACTATTCTTATCTTGAGCTGAGTAGTGAAGTAAGAACTCAAAAGAACTAAAACTCCTTGAGGATTTGCAAAGCATTGTTCCAAAAGAAAACTTTATATAATGATTATTAGCATTTCGAGACATTCATATGCAAATTTCCTGGAATGTCTTTTATGCGAAGTACCACTTTTTTCATGCAGACAAATTAAACAATCTGAGTGATAGTTGTAGATTTTTAACTGGGAAGCACAACATAATGCTGAAGAGTGGGTTAGGATGAGGGTTAATATAAAAGAAGCATTAAATAGAAATTCTGAATTTGGGCTTTTTCTTCAGAAACTTGTTCCACTATGTTCACTGCATGGTACTAAATTTACATCATGCCTTTATTTTCAAAGCTGTTTGCAGTTCTTCCACTTCCTATTTTCCTTATAACAATAACCCTATGAGGTAGGTTAGGCTGAAGGAGATTGATTTGGCTCAAAATCACCCAACTAGTTTTTGTGCCTAAGGGAGATCTAAAATTCCTAGTTTCTAATCTAGTACCTTAACTACTAGACCACAGTGCCTCTCCCTAGTTCGTTGCTGAGATTGAGCTTTAAAAGTCCGTGTTGTTTGATATCCATATAACTGCAAGATTTTTCTTAACATATTATTTCCCTTAATTTTAATATTTATTGTTTTACCACTATCCTTATTTTATTCATGGGATTAAGAATGAAGTCGTTTCTCAGACATTTTACTTCAGCATGTAAGCAAATTTTGCAACCCACCGTCTAAACTAATAAAGCTATTTTCCCTTTTATATAAAACTATATGCTAACACAATAGAATTAAAACTAAAATAATCTTTTTAAGATTTATCAAATGTTTGGCAGATCAAAATTTATCAAATGTCTGCTTTTTAGCTGCCTACCTAAAAGTCATTTGGAATGGAATCAACTTGGCCTTGATCTGAAGAAATCCCACAGGGTCCATGCTGCTAAAGGCCTAGTCTCACTTTACCATTAATTTAGACTCCCTTGGCAGTGGGTCACAAGGCAATGCCTCTAATGAAAGCTGCCAATGATGGCAAACTCAGATGGAAAGGAGAAATGCTTCAGATAAGACATTTAACAAATATGTGTGATCTTGAAGACAATGTAGCATATCCCCTTTTTCGAATTGGGCACATTTTCCAATCTTTGTTTCCACACTTTTTTTCTAATTTGGAGCCCAGGTCAGGTGTAGAAGCTAGCAAATCTTGGCTGATTTTGAAAAAGCAAAGCAGAATAAAGTTATTGGATGGGAGACCACTAGGAGATCACATAATTATAGAATGTTAAAAAAACTGGAAAAGGGTCAGTTTTGTACTGCTGCCAGGAAAACTATGTTAAACTACCCAAAGTCACAAAGAATCAAATTTAATTTCTGCAAAACTGTTTTATTATAGTTTGGAAACAGGATTCATACACATTTTTAGCTTAGCACTTCTTTGTTCCTTGTTTTTTTTTTTCTCTACCCTTTTTAGAAGCATTTAAGAAAAATGCATTAAAAATTAGTGTAGCCTGCAGATTAAACCTATTTTAAGAATGTAACTTAAAAACTTTTTTGAATACAAAATGATTAATTCATCATGTGAGCTTAAGGTACTCCGCCCTACCAATGACAGGGAAGTTTGTTGAAGAGTAGGGGATACTCAAATCAGGATCTCAAAACCAGAATGGAGTAGGCAAAATGATGCTGTCTCTACTGCCCATTACCAAAGAGGACATATATAGCTATAAATAATTCATTGAAGAAACAGCCATAGGAGCTGCAGCTACATGAGAGTCATCTTAGGAGCACTGAGCCATCAAGGCAACAGTTGTTAAACCCTCAGAATGTATAATGGTATGTGAGAAAAACCTTGAGAGAGAGGGTGAGGAAATGCTACCTAGGGGATGCTTAGATAAGAGTGGTCATAGCCCGCAGCCACATAAACATTGAAAAAAAAGGATGGTGTCACTCTTCCCAGATCAACCAGACAGGAAACATTATCAGATGAGCTAACTCCACCTTGTTGTAAGCTGCAATAACAAAATCTTGCAAGTCTGAAAGTGTAATTTCCTGCCCTTTCTTAACAGCCTGAAAAGCTAGGAAGATTTCTTCTCAGTCTTTTTCTGTGTCCATTCTGTAGGTGTGAGCTATGATTTCTTTTATTTAACCATTCCCTAAGTAACATTTTTTTCAGCCCATCTCAAAAGTTTTTCTCACATACCATTATGGAATCTAGTGAAAATTGTGCAAATAGAAAAGTGTGGCTCACTGAGACCTCAGTGCAACCAATGGCTACTGAGCTAGCAACCAGTACAGAACACAACCTTTAAGCTGTCTGGCACAGAACTTTTAGAATAGTATAACACATTTTAAAGCAAAAGTCTTAACATTCTTTTCAATAAAACACAATTCTATGAAGATAAAGAGAATATGGAAGATCTGATAACTCCTATGGAAAGTGCCACTCAGACATGATGTGAGTAGATGCCCCAAAGAAGCCAACATGGCCATGAGGGCAGCTCAGAGACAGGATAGTAGCAGTGAGATGTTGGTCCGTAGCATACAAAAGTGACCATCAAATAAATTTGGGTACTTCTTAACCCAAATGCATGATCAACAATATCATCCATGATATGTGCCAGATTGTATTCCTAGAAAAAATTGTGCTGTGAAGAGAGGATAGCTGGGGATGAGATGAAGTCAAGGTCAGGAGGAAAGGTCAGGAAAAAAGCAGTTATCAAGATATGTTTAGAAGAAAAGTCCAGAGGCTAGATGCCTTGTGGTAAATCCTAGAAGAAAGTCAGGATATAAATCTAATAAATATAGTAATGATACCATGTCCCATTTCTGAACTGCTAAATACTTAAATATTTGGTGTTATTTAAATGATGTATCCAGATAGACGTTTTTATCTCTGCAGTGTTTTTCTGTGCCCAACTGTCTTAGGACAATAACTAGTACTTACAGCTAAAAGATCTCCTTGAATGTCCAGGTCATCTGGAAACAGCAGACTCTAAATGAGAAGGATGTCAGTAATTAATATTTTCTTTCCATGAGATTAACAGACAAAACTGGAGGAGAAATTAGAATTTTTGATATCAGTGGCATGCAGATATTTCAACTTCCCTCTTAATTATTTCCCTCCCTTTACTCCATATAGGTACTCAAACCAATCTTTCATTGATGTAAGAAATTTAATTTAGGTACTGAGTAAAGGAACAAGGAACTATTAAGAAATTGGCAGTTCAGTCAGTTCAGCTTTCAGAGTAGTAATTCAACTGCTTCTTACCACATCCTTGCTTGTGAACATTAGGCAGGCATTCCATAGTCCCATAAATGCAGCGACATAATTGGCATTCTTCTTCAGTCCACTCACCATGTCCAAGGGAACCACAATTCCTAAGAAATCACAATGTTTTAGTAAATAGGAGCTCTGAGTTCCAGAGGCTCTCAGAAAATCTCATTAAACCATAAAAGGTAGTCGTTCCTCCTTAGTGCTGAGGAATAGAATCCAAGAATGGGTGTGTCTCCATCAGTAGATCTAAGACTGAGCCAATCAAATGAGTTCTGCCTGTGCATCACTCCTGTTAAAATAACAGCTAGGCAGGCAGCTAACTAGCAAACCACTCCATCTACTTCTGTGACAATCCATCACCACTTATATGGTGCCCACAGAAGGAAATACCCATAGGACTGACAGGAATTCAACAACATATAGAAACAAAACATATAAACAGATGCTAGAAGTCAGACAACATCCCAATTGAATAAAGTAAAAAAAAAAAACTGGAAGAGGGAAACTCAAAGTTAGGCTGGGTTTTTAACTCCAAAATATGACCAAGTGAGATACTACTAGTACATTCACTTTGGTTGGGAGCTGCTTTTCATAACAAAAGTCTTTGGTACTCAGTTTTGAGAGGTATATTAGAATTGAATTAGGGGATTAATGGAGAACAAAGAGAATTTTAATTCAAGGATAATGGAAGTATCATGTCAGATGTTTATTTTTACATACCAATAGTTAAGAGTTAAACTGAAGAGATAATTGCAAATCTCTACTAGACTGTAGAGCTCACTGGATGACTTGGGCCAAGTAAATTTCTCTCAGCACCATCTACCTTTAAGGGTTGTTACTGTAGGAATTATCTAAATCAGTGTCTCTCAACTTTAGCAGCTTTAAGATGGATGGATTTCAACTCCCAGAAGTAGAAGTCCCCAGGCAGTAAGACTGCCTGGGGAATTCTGGGAGTTGAAGTCCATTTGTCTTGAAGCTGTCAAGCCTGGGCAACACTCATCTAAAGGAAGTCTCCCCATGAACGTTTCCTTAAACTCACAGAAAAAAGTGGATGAAATGCAATAAATAAATTCCCCAGGACAAATGATGCCACTAGTGTCATTTATATGCTGCACCTCTCCAGCTCTCCCTCTACCCAACTCATTTTTTCTGGAACAGATTTAGAAAAGGAGGAAATGAATAAGAGAGGGACAGGATTATTTGTGATTGTTGGGAGTGGAAAAGTCCAGTAGTACAATGCTGAATGGATCCCAGAGACAGACTCCTTTTACATACCTGATCCTTGTATCATATTCACAGTATCTCCCACTGAAAGGTTTTGGGCATATACAAAAAGTTCCCAAGAAACAAGTTCCTCCATTTTTGCAGCAGTGTTTGTTCAATTTGCCTGCTAGAAATAAATGGAGAGAAAATCATAAACAATACATCAAATTTTTTTGAAGAAATATATGTTCTTGAAAACTACTGTCCTGCAAACAGCAAGCTGCTACAGTACATATGATAAAAAAGTCCACTAATTTCTCTTCTGCTGTGCCCATTGTAGAGTTAAATGCCCCTTTTAATTTTATTAGCCACTTTAGTCTAGCAGTTAAGACACCAGACTTGAAACCAGGGGATTGTGAGTTCTAATCTAGTCCCATCTTACACATGAAGCCAGCTGAGTGACTCTGGTCTAAATCAGCCCAAGTCCATTAGGAGGAATAAGGATTATCTCTTATGTTTACTGCCCTGAATTACTTCCAAAGTAATAAAGGTAAGATAAAAAAATTCATGAAAAGAAATTTAAACTTATGAAACATCAGAGTTCTGTTGACCAAGGCATAGTTGATATTAAGAGATGCTCTATCTAGTGGCTTTTATGCAGTTGGAAAAAGATTGCAATATTACAATATTTAAAGGCACCTTCCAATTCTGATTGTAATATATTAGTATAAAACTAAATCAGACTGGAAAATATCTTTAAATATCATTTAATGCAACCCTACTCTAGCTGCATATAACCCACTAGACAGAGCATCTCTACCAACCATACCAACTAGAATATACATTATACATAGTAGCTACATACCATTTTATATAACTCAGTTGTTGCAAACACAATTTGGATTATAACATGACAGGGTACACTTTTTCAGAGTATCTCTAGAATCAAGTAAATCTAAGTTTGAATCCTCAATTACACAGTTCAGTATGCACCACTGGGTCAGTCACTTATCAGGTGTTAATCTTACATCAAACCATTATTTGTACCCAGCCGTTGTAGCATATAAATTATATTTATTAGTATAATAAAATTAAATCCCATCTTTCTGTTAGGAATTCAGGTAACATATACAACACTCTTTTTTTCCATAACAGCATTGTAAATTGGTTGGCTTACATGAAAATACCTACTGGATTTACATGGCTTGAACCTAGGTCCTGGCTCAAATAACTGTATAGTACCGCTATGTGAACTATTAGGTCATAGTTCATGAACTCACTTAATTGTGGTTTAAGAATTCATGATTCATGACCATAGGAACTCAAATCTACTTTACAGATTGTTATTAATGTAAGAAGTGAGGACTTCCAGTCTTGAACCCAAGAGTAAAAGTGCCTTTAAGCATCATATTTTTTTTCTCCTGAGAAAATCTAACTGGACATTTAGTAATGTTATTTTTTTAGGTCACCCAATAGTTCTCTGAATGGTTTACAACCAAACATAAAATCTATAGCAGCTTATACCCTTTGAAAAAACTTACTTTCTGTGATTCCGATGAAAGGTATAATGTTGGGTGGATTGTTCCTCCTCTTTTCAGAATTAAGTTGATTGAGAACATTAAAGGTTTTCAAAGCGTGATTCCTATTCTCCAAACTTGGGGTATCAGTGGCACAGTCTTCACTCTCACAAGCTTTTAAAAGAAAAGAAACACATAAAATTCAGTAATGCCCATACCACTTCCCTTCCAGGGCTACCATCCTCAGCCATTATGTTTTATTAGATGATTTGTTACATCAAGAAAGCATATGCATTTCATAAGCTAGTTTTGATGAATGTTATTAATGAAATGGAGATGGAAACATTCCCAAGAGAGACACAGACGGACAAAAATAAAAGTTGCTGTTTAGAATTCCTTCTATTTAAGATTCAATAAATGACAAATTGAGGACTTCTAATTTCTCCAAAGTAGGTGTGATGGGAGTGGGGGGGAAAGACACTGGTTATCCTTTCCCCAATTTCCTGGTCTCTAGCCCAGTAGCCCATCCCTTGTTTTGTATTCCAATCCTATGGGAAGCTATTCTGGCTAAAAAAAACCTCTTATTAAAAAAGGAAGTAAAGCTGACAGGGGCTCAAAATCATATTGCATACATTTACTTACCGTATGCCATTTGGATTACATATACTGACATGGTCATCAAAACAATGAAATGGAAGGATCTAAACAAGCAGAAACCATAAGAGTAATTTTAGGACATTTTTGTCATCATTTTCAAACATTTTGCAGTCACAACATATACTAATAGAAAAATACATTAATAAAAATAAAACTATTAATAACTAAACATTATAATATCCATGAGAGCCAGTTTGATATTATGGTTAAAGCACCTAGCTAGAACCTGGGAAGTCATGAGTTCTAGTCTTGCCTTAGGCACAAAGCCAGCTGGATGGCAAGTCACTTCTGAAAAACTTTGCTAACTACATTGACTTGTCCAAGCGCTCTCAAGAGGAAAATAGTAATAATATCCATAGAGCACTGTCAGATGGGAAAAATAGCAGAATGTCATAGAAAAGGATCTTTTAATTAAAATTATACATTTTAATTTGCATTTTAGGTAATAGGTTATATTCATTTACCTTAAAGTCTGCATGTTCTTTTTAATAGTCTTCAGAGCAAACAGTCCTGCTGGAAAGTTTTCCTGTGGTTCAAAATACAAGCAGCTCTTATAGAGGAATGGGTTTAAAGTAATTTATAGAAAAATGAACAATGGATACTCTCTACTTTCCTCCTCCCTTTCTGTCACATGACTGGCATTGTAATAATCTGCCTGGGGCTATGTCCTATATTGTGAGATAGGCCTGTAAATTTAAAAGCCTTGACTATGACTACATTTGATTTGGATTTATTTCCAGCTAAATTAATATAACTTATTTTGCACTTCTTGCTCTGCTACTAAGGTTCTAGAAATATATATTATTTGCATTTACCTTATATTCTTGATAAACAGAAATGAAGTATAAGGTGGTGAGAAAATCCTTTAAAATGATTGGCCACTCCTTGTTAGCATTTTTAAGGACAGGCAGCCTCTCTCTTTCATAGCATTTTAGCTGCTTAAGCCTTTATTCATACCAGAAATCAAACATTTATTAAAATAAATACAAAATTATAGGCCCTTCTGGATAAGTCTTTTTTCAAATTATTCATTTTTGCTATTTAAATTTTGCTTTGCATGGTAGAATATATCAAATCCAGGCAAAATTAGGAATCATTATCATATCTCATGAAAAATGGTAATTAACCTTTTTAGCCAAGCAATTTGCACTGAACTCATAGGATGAGCAGAAATATAAAGCTGACACATAATCTAACCAGCTGTAGTTTAGTCTACAGTAATACGTTTTAATTAAACCAGACTATATGATGAGATGATTGATGAGTAATAAGTAAACTACTGTATAAGTAAGTGTGTCATACAGAGCACATTTGTATGATCACTTTTTATATCAAATGTGTTTCTGTGCCAGAATTTCAGCATCTCTCACATTGGGCCATGTTGGTTAATTGTCATTAAAACTATTGTAATAATTGGAAGATTATTAATCTCCCATTTTATGATGTTGTATTGCAAATGCTGCTAAATGTGCAACTTTTAGCATCCTTCACTACTGGCCATGATTCTTACATATACAGTTATTGTTCAGCAATATATAGGGTGATACATGTTGCCTGATCCTAAAATAGAAAATTTAAAAATCAGGCATTAAATATTATTTACATTGTTCAGTTACATCTGTCAAAATTGGTGCTTCACTGCTTCTGTGCATATCAATGGAATAAGTCCTACTGGATTCAATTAATAAAACTATATAATATCATCCTAAGAGATAAGGAAAACTGCTTAAGCTTACTTCCACTGCCTTAAATTTTTTTAAAGCAATTGATGATATTTCCATTGTGCCATAAAAGCCCTAATTATTTGGCTCTAATATGTGGTCATCAACAACTTTGCAGATATAAAGCTAATGGGATATAGAATGTGAAATCTGAATGAATAATTAATGAGTGCTTTTAAGGAACCAAAAGAGTTCTTTTATGCATAGGTATTGTGTTAAATTAATTCGCATGAACAGAAATGTCTTTAGTCCTATTCTTCAGAGGGTTTTTTGTTTCCACTAGAAGCTGTTTGCTAAAGTTCAGTAGGGCATTGTTGTGTGTGGGAAGATTAATTTCTTTAGACTAATTGTTTTATAATTGATTCTGAAACTACATTATTATTGATCATTTCATGTTGTTTGTTTCCATTTGTGTATCATTACTGCAAAGCATAATACCTAATGGGATTGCCTGCAATTAGGCTGTTGATGATGATGACTTGGGGAACAAAAAAGGGAAAGAAATTGTTACTCCTCTGAATTATATGAAATTTAAATTTAAATGGAACAATATTGAGAAAACCTATTCTTTGAGAAATGGGCAATAAGGATTAGTTGCTTCTTAAGGTCTAATAGATCTAAATTGAAAAGAGCTGCTGCCAGAGATGCTCCCCTTTGGCCTTGCTGAATGACCAGAATCAAGTTGTCATTTTGCTTTTCCAAAGATGGAATTTCAGATCTAGCATATCAGGACCATTCATTTCTCTCTCTCTGTTACTATGCCAAATTCATTAGTTTATCCTAATAAAGTTAATAAAGTTTCAAACTACTTATACTTCTAGAATGTAGGGTGATCACAGCTTTGTTTTTCTTACCTACCTTTTCTGTAAGAAGCATTGCCGACTTAGCACATGCATAACAGGCACAAAGTGAACAGGTATCATGTACAGACAGTGTTTAGAAAGTTTGTATTTGATGAGTATAACCCTTTGTCATAAACGCTGCAAGAACAGAATGCATTTATTCAGGCAATGAGTTAAATTGGTGGAACATACAAAACAACAGTAATTAAAGGAGTTTATTGTTACAAGACATAAATGCTGATAATAAATAAATACATAGTGATTAACCATATTGGGAAAAGCAGAACAAAATATTCTACATCTATCAATAAGAGCCAAAACCAGTGGAGTCCTATGCTCCATTACATAGTGGCTATGCTTGTGAGAATTGGAGTTCATATAAAAGGTACAGATAAATATGAATTGTATCTGTGCTTTGTGTGATTGTACTGATGGATGTTGATTCAATTTCACTGCACACATGTTGTACATTGATAATAAAGGTTTGAATTGAATTGATCTAAGGGGACTACAAGGAGGCATCCCTGCAGTTTTCCTAGCAACAATATAGAAATAGTTTGCCAGTTGTGTCTTTTATGATTTTTCTCCCCCCCCACCCCCACCCCCCCAAAAAAATCCTTTTCTAGTTCACAGTCTGGATTTGCTGATTTTCTCCCATTTAGGGACTAACCAGATCTAATCCTGTTTAGATTTGTTAAAACCCACTCCTGTTGCTTAGATGCTGCTCCTGGTTCATTGCCTCTAGTCCAGGCTTTCCAACCTTGGCAACTTCAGCTTGTGCACCTTTCAAAATTCCCCAGCCAGCCATGCATGGGAGTTGAAGTCCACAAGTCTTAAAGTTGCCAGGTTAGACACCCCTGCTTTAGTCCTTTATAGGATAGACAACCATATTTTTTTTAATTTACCAGAAGGATAAAAAGGAAGACTGTCTTTAGGCCAAATCCCAAGAATAAAAGATAGCAATCTGTTGAGATGAGGATTTGCAGCACAGTAGAAGAGGTGTTATAGATTGTTCCCATTTCCATTTTCTATTTCTTTATTTTCAATTAGTTAATTTGTTTTCAATTATTTTCTGTATGCCATGCTTAGTTATGCATTTGTTTTTAACAGTGTTATGTTTCTCTGAGAAGGATAGGACACTGCTGTGTTAGATAAATGAGTAAATAAAATATATTGTAAAATAATAGTTGTAAAAATCTATTTAAAAAGAAAAATCAACTACAATTCAAATCAATAGAATGTATAAAATGACACTTTGATCTAAATAACACTGATAGGTTAAAATACTCTATTTTCAAATACCAAGCCAGTAACATAACACAAAAAAGCTTATAGTCAACCCCCCCAAAATGAAGACAATTCTAAAGTTTATAAGGAATAGAATTAGTAAATACTCCATACTGTATTTGTTTTGTCTCTGCAGGAAGCTAATATTTGAAGTAATTTGTCTGCAAGATTGTGATGGCCTGGATATTTTCACTGCAGTGATAGTCACAGTTGCATTAAAACATAATAAATTCTGTCAAAAATGTTGGTTTTGATTGACAGAAGAAATTGTGTTTTTCTAATGTAATTATTTGAAATAACTACATAAAGGCTGAAGCTTAAAAAGAATGCATTACATGGGTGAAAATATGGTGTTATATATAAAGAAAAATTTCTGCTGCACAAATAATGTTAATATCTAGTATCAGTAAAATTCAATGAAAAGCAGCTGAAATGTAGTGATTCAGATGTTGTACGTGAAACTCTGGTTCAAGACTACTGTCAATCATACAAGATCACTGAGCTTTTGCAGAATGGGGATTATAAATCTGACAAATAAAGCCATAAATAAATGTGAACAAAAGAAAAACTTAAATTATATTAATGAGGTAAAGACAGCATTCATTTATTGCCTTTTAACCAACTTGTTCTATTCTCATTAATTTCATATTCTTTCTCTCTCTTTCTCAGTAGAAATTGACACATACATTTTATAAATACTTTCATATCTCATTTCTTATCACACTTATGTTATATTGCCATTAAACTGAGGAATACACAAGAACAAGGGCCTCTGAATTTTAGAGAACAAATTAAAATGCCCTGTTTTTCAAAAATTCAAGGCAAGAATCAACTTGACTAAAAGAAATCTAGACTAGAGATGCCCTATAAACTGCATAAGTTACTTTAAGACTATAAGAAGCATAGCTGCTTTAAAACTGGCACTGTTGCATAGATGTTCAGAATGCCCCATTGTAGCCGTCGGTGCCTTCTGAGGAAAAGAGTGGGAGAATTTGCAACCTCCATGTTCTTTGCTTGTCAACAATGGTCTTCCAAGTCTGCTTCACAACCAAAGAATTTCCTCATGGTCTCCCTTCCACTAATAATTTGAGCCTGTTTAACTTTTGAGCTCACCCAAACTCAGGTAGGTGCTGCCATCTGGTGTGGCTTCTACAGTGTGCAGGAATGCAAATGCACATGCTGTGTGCAGGTTGGCATGCACTCTGTGCCATTAAGCGTCTATTTCTTGCAGTGAATGGGGTTCACTTAAGCTGGATATGGACCCAATATGTGCTCAGTGTATGAACTCATGCTTCAAAAACCATGAGTGGAAAAGGTAACAAATGTTGCTAAAAGCCCTTTGGATAATCTTCCAAATTAAGATATATTTCCTGTTGGCAACGTATCATAGTTGGATATCTCATAACTGAAGGCAATTAAAAGGATGCTTTGTAGGTCGATTGGTTACAAATATGACATCAGGCTGATTCTGCTCTCTGACATTGGTTAACCCTTATTCTATAGTGAATATCTGCTACAGAAAACACTATTTCTGCCTATGTTCTCAAATAATATGGTTTATTATTCAGGGTGTGAATTTTGCTACGTGCTCGAAATATATGTATTTCCCACATAAATAATGCATATCGATCTATCTCAAAAATCCTCTTTGAACTGCAGTATTGCAATTATAATATTAGGAGTGTGGTTTTAAATTTCACAATTTATCATTTGTATAATCTGGAACCACATCCACCTGAATTTATTGAAGATTCTGAAATGGATATAGAGTGATAGCAAGCAATTTTATAGCAACATTTCTTTGATGTCAGTATTTTAGCAATATAAGATTTCATTTATTTTGAATTGCACCAGAATGATACAAAATCTAACGTGAAAAACCTTGCTTTATTTAATGACACTGCAATTTATTTTATTGCAGAGCCCTAGAAATGTTTCCTTTGAAGTAATTCCCACTCTGTTTGGAACTACATGCAGATAAATGATTATAAAATTGAAGTCTTAATGGATTAATCAATATATAGTTTCTGTGGTGGTGTTTTGAGTAACATAGGAAGATAAAATTGTGCTACTCTTTCAAAGCCCTGTTTTAATAGGGTTTAATTATAGGTTTCATTGTAAAAAGGGCACATACAAGTCAGAAGTATTAATAATTTATTCTAGAAAGCAATTAATAAATTAAAACTGCCCTGAGGGAGGAAAAGCATTATTTTAAAAATTGGCAAGTTGCGCTCTTTTCTTTTTTAACTTGAAACTTCCAAGTCTATTTTTTTTCTAATTGTCAGTTTATAATACAACATATCATATATATTCATGTGGCTTAAAAATGAAATGATTTACTAGTATCAGATTAGAAGCACATCAGAGCCATAATTGAAGTTCAGCATTATACAAAGCCACTCATGTTCCTTTTGATTCTGAGTCCTATGTACAGATTATAGTCTTTATGCGGTAATTATTATAAGCTACACTATTGTCAGTCTAGGGATAGATCGGCCTTTGTGTGATTAATTCTTGTTTCAAAAGAGCTTTGCAGTTGTCAGTGTTTCTGTTTTCCTTTATTCACACACTGTGGTGCAGCTAGATTATATGGACTCACTTATTTTATGAAGCTGGGGCTTGCTTTAGGAACTAATGGTACTTGTGAATAAACACTCTTTTTTAATGCTTATGTAACCAGGATTGTTAGTAAACAAGAACCTGTATACTTTTGAACATGCCAGGAACCAGCTGCTGATCATTAAAGGTTTTATTAAAATAAGAAATATTGTTGGTGTTTTTCAAACATGGTAAGCCCAGTCATTAGAACTGTTTGTCTCCAGGGAAAGAGCTCAGAAGAAAAGAATTAAGAACTCTGGAAATTGCTGGAGTTCAGATAACCCCCTCTCAACATACTGTAGACATTTATTCACTCAGTTCTCCAAGATTCCTTCTAGTTTTCCTCTTCCTTTGTATTATTTCTTCTCCATCTTCATCTCTCCAGCTGTCAGTCAAAGTTCTGCTGCAGTGTATTTGGTGTGGCTATTTGCAAGTCAAAACCACCCTAAATGAAAGAGCCAGATATAAATGATCCTTTCACATTCTTAAAACTCAAATCTTTTGTGTGTCTGCCTGGAACGAAATACCCTTAAATCAGTTGACTTCAGGATGGCTGTTTTGCACCAGATTTGAAATTTGATCACAAAAATGCTCAGAATTATGGAATACTGTCACAGAAGTTGTAAAATCAATTTGAAGCAGAAATGAAGGGAGATTCCCACTTTTCATTTTGAATTTTGAATCATAGAAGAAGCAAATGCACTTTCACTTGCTAGATATTGGCCTCTTCAGATGCCTGCAGGCAATATCTCTAGAATAAAACCCAGGCTTATTTACACAATGAAAGAAATACAAGGAAATTCTTAAGCAGATGTGGAGGCATTTTACCAACATGCTGAAGTCATACTAGTGTATATCCCTCCTGTAAAGAAATGTAAATTAAGAAGAGGATATTTCTCTTTTGTAGCTTAAATTGGACACACTACAATTGTAGTTCATAGAGCATGCAGATAAACTTTTAACAGAGTTTATCCTTTGCATCTCAGTAACTCTGGGAGCTCAGTTACTGCAAAGTATTATACTATTGTAATATACTTTTAAGTACTATGATTGAATGCATCAAAATACTATTTTTATGAATGAGAGTTGAGGAGGTTCTGTGAATGCGTATCAAATTTTCAAGATGACACAAAATAACCCAGTATAACTAGTAAGCCAGAAAACATGACATGTCTTACAAATATGATAGGCCAGAAAAACTGGTTGAAAATAAGAGAATGAAATTCAGTGGAGGCACATTGTTACTTAGGGGGAAAAAGTAAACATACACATGTTCAATAGGAATGGCAATAGTACTTGTGAAAAAAAATGAAATAGAAATAGTAGGATCATAGTGTGGCTGCAAAAATTAGAATTATAATTTTAGGGAGATTCAATATAAATATTTTGAAATCACAGAAAGTAATAGTTTCATGATGGTCAATAGGGTTCAAATTCTAGTCCAAGGACTGGGTCTGGTTCAGAAAACTTGAATGTGTTTAGAGAAGGGCATTGAAAATAGTTAAGGGACTAGCAATTAAATTATTAGGAAGACAGCTGCACTAATTCGAGAACGCTTAATCTTGAGAATGTAACACTGTGAGGAGTTGTGGTAGCATCCTAAGTGTGTGAAACATGGACTTTATCATTTTGGAATGCAGCACTTGGAATAATGAATTTAAACTACAAGAAGGCAATCTCTAAGTGAATATTAGAAGAAAAGTAGTAACAGTAAAACCAGGCTGACAGTGGAACCAATTATCCTTCATGGGTGGTGTTCAGACAAAGAGACAAAAGCAGTACACATATTTAAAAGGATTTAATTTGAATTTCTATGCTGTGCAGAGTGTTGGACTTAATGTCTTAAATGGCACTTTCCAGTTCTATAATTCTGTACTTAGGATCAAAATACTACAGTTACGTATATGCTATTAGTATGTTAGAATTAATCTTTTGCACCCTGGTCTTAAATAGGGTCCTTTTTTTAACTAAAAACATTTAATTCAGTGGCACGTGATTGCAATTAAAACTGTACTTTTAATAGGGTAAAGATAGGTTGTTGTTAACTACTACATTTATTACAAACTGTATATCTTGCTTTCAGTCACATTTTGATAAAAGAGTGAAAGAATGAAATGATTCTATTGGTTACTAATCTGTCATAAAACAAAAGACATTCTAAATGGTTTCATTTGGAAGTAAAATATCCAAAATTCTAAGAAATTTTAAAAAAGTCACAAAGGGTACATGAATTATTTATTTCCTTGTATTTTGCCTTTATTATTTTTATAAATATCTAAAAGTGGCAAACATATCTAACACACCTTCCTCTTCCTATTTTCCTCACAACAACAGCCCTGAGAATTGGGTTGATTGGATTGAGAAAGACTGACTGACTCAAAGTCACCCAGCTGGCTTTCATGGACTTGAGGCAGGACTTGAACTCATGATTTTCTGCTTTCTGACCTGCTCCCTTAACCACTAGACCAAACTGACTCTCTAAATGATAGCACGTAATTAAAATAATTATAATTATTTTAAATACTTTAAATATGGTTTCTTTGTAGGATGTCTGTAGATAATGTGACATTATTTGTTCTCAGATTCTGCCAATATTATTTATATTGTGCCTTACATTATTTATATGCAACATCCTAGAAATGACAAAACAATAACACATTTGTCTAATTAATTTCTACTGATATTGGATATATTCTGAACACTTGGTTTCTTCAGATGGTTCAACCACATAAGGATGACAGTGGCTAATGGTATAATTCTATCATATGATTGTCATGTTTCCTTTCTATTTTTAATAATTTTTATTAAAATTTACAAATATAAAGATAAAAAATGAATGTATGTTTACATGGATGTGTGTGTGCATGACCACCCCTTCTTCCAGACAAGTGCAAACAACTTCACAAACTTATCACTTTCTTTAAAAATACAACAAAAGCAATATTTACTGATATCTTATTTGTTACCTGTAAACAAATCTTAAAACATCATTCAATTCCAGTAAAAAAAAAAGTTGAGAGCTAGCAAAAACAACATATATATTTAAACCTTGTTCAAATAAATCTACTTTATATTCTTTCTGTTTACATTTAATAAAATTAATCTTTAATTGCTTCAAGTAATGTCCCCCAGTTTGATTTCTTATTGCCTAATCTCAGAAACTCTGTCATTTTTGTAAATCCATGGCAAGAAAGCTGTTCAAGGTTCTTTTCTGATTTAATGTTTGTATATTCCCTTTCATCCCTTGGTTTCATTTGTAAATCTAATGTGGCATTTTTTTTTGTAATCTTGGATTTTTAGATCCACATCAAATACATTTCATTCTGTATTTTGTAGAGTCATTCAGTACAGTCTGTTCCTTTTCTGTAGCCTCTTTTAAATCTATTTTTATAGTGGTAGGCAATCTTAAGGGCAACTTCTGACTGTATTGTTCCCAAATATGTTTGAATTCTTCCATCATCAAAACATTGCTCCATTGTGTTAATATGTCTCTTCTTTAACTATAATTTTTAGTTCTCTTTTATTCCTTCTAGAGAACTTTCAAAGTCCCCTCCCATGGTTTTTTTTTTCTAACCAACATTTTTCCACAGGAGAATTTCTTGTTGTTAATTTCAAATTGTATGTGTATGCATATTTGTGTATGTACACTGTGAACTGTATACAATTGAGTATTTTGACCATGTCATCATTTGTATGTATATTTTCTACCTCCAAGCTGTATAGACTTGGATGCTTAGTGTATATAAGCATATCAGATGATTTGTAATGAAGGAGAGTGTGGCCTAAGCATCTTTTAAGAAGACCATGATTTTTATGCAGGACAATACTCCATCATATGCATCAAATACTCTACTTCATGGCTAACCAGTAAAGACCTTACAGATGAAAAAATAATGACATGCCCCACTTCCTCACCTGACCTAAATCTTATTTAACTTATCATGGTATGGTACACTGGCCTAACAACCGCGGACAAGAAGGCACTACAGAGGGTAATGAGCACAGCACAAAAAATCATGGGCTGCCCCATAAGCCCAGTGGAGGAAATAGCCAGGTCCCGCTGTCTCAACAGAGTGAGAAAAATCCTCAGGGATGACTCTCACCTGGGACAGCACTTCTTCATACTTCTACCATTGGGCAA
>JAEANM010004029.1:0-21403 GCA_017656035.1 Myanophis thanlyinensis
CAGAGAAGAAGAGAAATACACTGCTAATATGAGAACTAGGGTTCCTATATACTTTTATATCATACATAAATTTGGGGTGTAACTTAAATTTATCGGAATCACTTTTAATCTGAAAACACAGATATCATAAAGTATTATCATGTAAATAAATAAATAAATGACCTGAGAAAAGCATTACTACTGAAAAATGTGGTAGATTGTAGTGCCCATAGTTTCTATATAATTAAAGGTTCCCACCCAATTATTAATGTTTCAACTTTAAGCACTACTACTTAGGAGTTAGAAAGGCAGCTGTGTATATTTCTTCCAGCAAGATAAAGAATTCTGTGGCATATTAAAGAAAATAAAAGTCTGGTAATTTACAGGGACACAAGCACAGAGTTTTCTTGGCATAACAGAGAAATCATTTGCCGTGGCTGTCTTTTGAGAGGTAGCCTTAGTAATATTTTCCTAGCCTACTCAGGATTTTCAAGGTGGTTTCCATCCAGCACTAAACAGGGCTTGTTTTTCTAGATTAGACAATATTTAGTGCTGGTTTCATGGAATCACAGCCCAGTTTATCAAGATGCATATATTTATCAGAGCTAATTCATGTGTCTAATGATCTATGGACAAAATATGTGTACAAATGAATGAGTTAGTCTCTGTATTAGGTAAAAATATCTTCTAATTCAGTTGAGCTTATATATTCGTTCACTGATTTTTACAATTTATATTTCAGTACCTTGATACTTGCAAAATATTGGGAAGGATTTAGGTATTTTTTGTATGCTCAGATAATTGATTACTTGGATTTTTTTTTAGTGAAGCTACATTGCCAAATAGTATTTCGGAGGTAAAACCGATTTTTTTTTTAAAAAAAAGAAATATTATTTTGGTCCCAAGGCCAGGCAACTCATCCCGAAGGCCCGAGGTTAGCCCCCAGCCCTATTTAGGCAAGAGTTAAAACGTCTGCCATTGCGAATGACACCCGGGAGAAACCTCACTATAACCAGACTTGGCAGGTGCCGCTCCCCTCCTTTCCCCTCGGAGGCGCGGGGGTTGGGAGGGCAGTTGCGGGAAAAGGCGTAGGCGCGCTTCCCATTGCGCATCCTCGGGCTCGCTCCTTGTTTCTGGGCTGCCGGCGGTTCG
Source organism: Myanophis thanlyinensis (assembly GCA_017656035.1). Taxonomy (NCBI): domain Eukaryota; kingdom Metazoa; phylum Chordata; class Lepidosauria; order Squamata; family Homalopsidae; genus Myanophis; species Myanophis thanlyinensis. The sequence goes on from JAEANM010004029.1 coordinate 1,132, forward strand.
GTCTGCGGCAGGCGGGCGATCATGGCGCTGAGCAATTTCCTCTTCGCGCAGTGCATCTGCTACTTCCTCGCTTTCCTTTTCAGCTTCATCGTGGTGGTGCCGCTCTCGGAGAACAGCAACGACTTCCACGGCCGCTGCCTGCTCTTCACCGAGGGCATGTGGCTCAACGCCAACCTGACGGCCGAGCGGCAGCGCTTCACCGTTCAAGAGTGGGGACCCGAGTCCGCCTGTCGCTTCAGCCTCTTCGCCGGCCTCCTCTCCCTTCTTCTCGCCGCAGTGCAGGCCTGGAGGACCCTCTTTTTCCTTTGCAAAGGCCACGAGGAGTAAGTCTTGGTCTTGCCTCCACCTGGGCCGGGAACCGAAGCGAAGGGGGTGCTGCTTACTGAGAGGTCGGGGGAGGGGAAGAAGGGGACTGAAGAAGAAAGGGGGAAGATCTGCTCTTGGGCTTCCCGGCAGATGCAATGCCTGGGGCTCCAGGGGACCAAATGATGGGTGGTTTTTTTTTTGTTTTTTTTCCAAAAGTTGATTTCCCCAGGCAGGGGGATTGGTTCCTATAACACACTGACCTAGAGATTAGTCACCCTCCTGGTTGTGTTATCACAAAATTAAGTTGGGGATAATCAAATAAACTATGGTTAAATAAACAATGACTAATCTGGGATGGGAATATTCTATAAAATGGAGCTCTCCAACTGCAATGGACAGTACGTCCCATAATATTAAGCAACCCCTGTCATTTAGTAGTCTGTGAGAGGTGTTACCCATACAACTGGGGTAGGCATACCATTTTGGGACTTTATAAATCCAGCCAACTGCTTGGTGGCATAATTTTTATGTGTGTGTATCTCTCTGCTGTTCTTTACTGGTCTTCCAGATTTTCACAGCCAGTTACTGTATACTGTATATCTAGTCTGGAGAGTATCTTGATGGAAACGGTACAAGTTCTTCGATTCATGGGATTTACTTTCGAGTATGGTTGCACAAGATGATGACCTAATATAACTGACAAGCTCATCCAAACAGATGGATAAAACATCTGAAAGCAATTTAAATATATATTTTAAGTGTTGAAATCAATATATAAATACAGATTGAGCTTAATTGAGACCAGGAATTGTATTGCTAAGCAACATAGTCGTAAAACTCTTCGGTGTGGTCATGTAACCACACCAACTTACAAGGGCAGTGGTGGCAGTTGCCATTGTTAAATGAATCCCTTAACAATGTCCCTCAGTGTCCCTTGGTCATATGATTTCCCTTTGCAATCTCCTGATGGCTTCCCTATTGCCTCTGCTTGTCAGATGCTGACAGTGAAGTTCACAAATAATTACAGGACATTGTAACTGTTGCAATTGTGACCCAGTTGTCAGTTACCTGAATCACAACCATGTGATTGTGGGGAAACTGAGATAGCACAGCTATGAGGAATATTCATAAATCTGCCTTGTTTAGCACCACCTTAACTTCAAAGAGTTGCTGCGAAGAGTTGCTTGTTCAGTGAAGATTACCTGTAAAACCAATAATAGAATACATACATACTAAGAAGCTAAACAAATAAAAACATTTGCATAATTAAAGATAAGTGATTGGATCCCAGTTGGATACCATATGGATGTATTTTTTTTAAATTTTAAAAACAAACTTTATTAAATATATACACTTTAAAATATACGAAATTCATTCACATACCTAATTCTAATAATTACAGTACAATTTCGGCAGTAACCGTATGGATGTATTACATGAATGAGATGCTGGAAATTGTAGTACAATATATCTGGAGATACAAGATTTTGGTTAATACTTGCAAAAATTTTCGTAAAAGTTTCCGTTGTACTAAATTAATGCCATCATATTCCTATGTTACTCTATTGCTATAAAAGTCAATCAGACCATTTAGAAAATTTATGTTGGCATTGTCTATTCAATGGAAAAGTAGGCGTGATTCCAGTGCTTTGTGCATAGTTCATTATTGTAATTTTATGTGACAGCTATTGAAGACCTACATCAGTCAAAATTTTTCCTCCATTCAGTCTAGCTTTTTTCCTCACCATCAATCAGCTGTTTCAGCTCCAAACTCTAAAGATGTGAATGTTCCATAATGGCATGGCTCTTTACTCTCCTGAATTTTCTAGTTCTGAGAATGTATATATGTGTTTCATAAACTTCTTTTTACCAGAATTTCAGACCATTACTTTGCAGTTTTGAAATCACCTATGACTCTTGTCTTTAACATATCTTTTCCATTCCAAGTAGAAAGCATTTTTATGTATACCCTAAAATGAAGTATCAAGCTATAACATTTGAAAAATAGAAGAAAATTTCACATCTCAGGCATGAAAGTTTCATCAAATATAAAGATTGTGTGCATTATGGGATTTTTCAAACCTTGTGGAGAATAAAAAAGAAATGAATATTTTTAAAAAGGAGATGTGACTTGGAGATAGTTTTATTTTCTGAAAAATAGCATCCAGATTAATCCAAAGCAGAATGATGAGCAGAAGCTAAAACAGACAATATGTACTATTTTAGTGTGGGCTAAACAGACATGTAAGTAACCCAAGCCACATTTGTATAACAAATACTGTTTTTTTAATCTCTGTGGAGATGTGTTTCTGTATCATTTGCTGATACTATACTATGAAGTTATTTAAGACTGCTTCATTATGACTTGATCAAAGAAAGGGGAGAGGAAGTTTTTGGTTTAGCAGATTTCATAAACATAAAATAAAATATCAGAATGTAGAATTATCCTAGGATCTGCTGCATCTGAAGATCAGAAACATTCAGGATACTGCAACGATTCGTATCAGTTCCAAAATGTCTGCAACTCATTAAAACAGCTACATTTTTTATGTATCATGTGATGCATATTTTGTTCATGTTTATTCATTCCAAAACAGCAAAATCCTGCAGATAAGGATTATTTTTTCAATTGTTACAGACAATTCTACATTTAAAATGATCTACTGTAATTTACATAGCTAACTACAAGCACTTTCATAAAATCCCCTTTAGATTTCAAGACACCATTCTAATGTATTACATACATTATAGCAACAATGATTATGGTTTCCAAAATCTCTGAAACTTAACATCAGAACACCATTTGAGATCGACTGCAGCCAATGAGAAAGGTCTATGCAATGTTTCTACTTGTGAGATGTTCAGCTTCCCAGTCTTATCAGCAGAAGGTTAAAAGGACTTGCTTTTCTTTTCAAAATCAGTGGGGGGACTCTGCATATCCCAAGAAGCAATTTTAAGTCCAAAGTTGTTTCCCTTAAGGATTTAGGACCCCCCTCTCCTACGTGTTCATGAGAAAATTACTTTTCATATCCTCTGTGGAGGTGTTTTCTGGAGAGACATGTCTAGTATACTGTGAGGTCCACATTACATTCAAGGGACTATGTGTGGCATTTCATTTAAACGGTTTAGCACCAGCATATATTAAAAACCAGTTGTCATCATATGAACGTAGTCAGGGTTTTAAATCAATTTCTGAAGTTTTCTGACCCTGTTCAAAGTAATGCAGTACCAAACTCTTCTATTTGCTCATACTTTTAAAAGTTTTTCTTTCTGCTGATCTTTTAAATTGTTCCTTATGGCTTGCCAAATGATTAGAACTATTCTCCATGAGAGAATAATTAAAAATGTCATCTTCTACCTTCTGCAACCAGAAATAGGAATTATCATGTGAAGTTCTAGAGTCAATGCATGCTGGTGCTTACATAGATTGATATTAAATTGATTATTTCATTATGGTAGAGATAGGGATGAAATCCATCCCAAAAGATCCAGACAGGAAGGTCTCAAAGGAAAACTTGACTCTGATCTGTCAATCTAGACAGGGGGAGAGGCCACAAATGCCTGGGAAAATCAAAGTCTGAAGAATCATTCGGGATCAGGAAAAAAAATCTTCTCAGGTGGGCATTCAAAAGAGAATATGAAAAACTTAATATTGTCTTTGTTTGTTGTATTCCATCCCAAGGAAAGAGATAACTTGTATTATTCTGACTATTACCAAGTAAGAAAAATGACTCAAACCAGAGAAAGTTTAGAGAATCGGAAGGAAGTAGAAGGGAAATGTGGACCTAGATGTGGATTAGATTCCTTTCCTTTGATTTGATTCCAGCATTGCATGTGGTTCAGTTATTGCTCGTGTTACTGATGTAATATATTTTTCTTTTCTTTCTCCCCAATCTCCAATTTTCATTGCAGCTCTTTCTTTTATGCTTTCCTGAATCTTCTGATTAGTGCCTTCGTGGTTTTTGTCATCTTTATCGCCAGCACTATTGTGACTGTTGGGTTTAACATGTGGTGTGATGCTATTACTGAAAAAGGAAGCATGCCAAATAGGTGAGTATCAAATACATCAGTGTGGAAAAATGGGAAATAGCACATATATGCAGATAACAAAACAAGTAAGGAACTATATAATTTGGAGTTTTATAAAAGGAAGACTGGTTACATAAGAGATTTTGCTTCTGTCATTGTGTTCTTAAGGTCCAGGGTTTCTATTACATAGAAAAGGATTGGACAACTCTTTTCAGTTGATGGTTATATTTAAAAATAAATTATTTGTCTTCTATGATTTACAAAGTATGGTGGAACCAAAGCTGAAGAGAGCTACTACATGTAGCTAAAACACTAGAGTACCTATATGAACTAAAATGTAGAATTTACTATCTATAGATATATAGGTACTCTATTTTATTATTGTGTGCCCTTTTGTTAGCTTTTAGAAAAAAATGGTATAAATGATGATAGTATATAAAGAAGTGACTGAAATATGAATTAAATATAATGTTCAGAACTTGGAGTTCAATATGCATCCCAATGTAGCCAAATGCCATATTAAAAATGTGAAGATGAATTAGGGTTATACAAAATTTTGAAGGGCTGCTTTGTTTTTAATGATACCTTGTGCGCAGTATGGTTTGAAGCTGCTTTGCCAAGCAACGTAACTCTTTGGTTTTGAGGAGCAAAACAACTGCATTGCTTCAGGATTCCTCACCCCAACAGCTGAAGGAGGATACCCATGTATTTACAGAGCTCACTTCCAGTGTGCTACCAAAGCGATAGAGAGTGGTTTGGTATAATGAGTCTTATGTTTGTGACATATCATAGGAAATAGTATTACCTCATTGAAGTACTATACTGCATGGCACAAGCTTAATATTCATAAAAGTCATTTACTTGAGATGGACAGCAATAGAAATTGAATAAGAGAATTTGATAACTGTATAAATAAAAAGGCCTCTGCATATCTTTCTGGAAAATGTTGAAGTGTGAAGTGACTGTATCTCAGAATGACAAAAGTTTTTCTTGCCATATTTAGAACACTGCAAATTATATGTAGCTGGGATCCATTAGTTTCTTCCGAAATCTCAAAATGAATATAAGAACTTGGGAGAAGAATACAGCTTTATGATGAACAAAAATATTCACTGGGGCTGCACTGAATTAAGCTAAATATATTAAGTCATTTACACAACTGAATTAGCCCCAGGGAATTTCTACTAAAATCAGATGTGTATAAAGTTCCATACTGCACATTACATATATTCATATTAAATAAATGTACTCAATTACTATGGGATTAATTTTGAAAAGAGTTTAAAATGATAAAATGACTGTGTGAGATTTAATAGAAATCTTGTGAATAATAAGCATGTAGTGAGATTTTATGCCTTATAATGATGAAAAAACTGATTTTATATTTTGCCTTGCCATATGTTGTATATGCCATCAGTGAATGTTTTATTTAGGACTGCCTTGATTATTTGAATATTTAGCTAAAATATTCTCTCAGGTTGTTGTTTTTTTAATTATCCAACCAGCTAATCAAATATTTAGATAAGCCCCCAGGGTGATTGACAGTATTACAAAGGTTAAAAAAGAGAGAAGATGACTTCAGGAATCTCAAACTCTTTGATTTGCCAAATAAAAGTCCAGGATACTTATTAAAAATGAAAACAGAAAACAGTCTATGTGTAGACTTTATTTTTGATTGAATTTTGCCAGGACCATTGGAAATAAAAATGCTAATATTATCTTCTGAAGATCAACATAGCTTCTTTTCATGGTGGTTGAAAGTCCCTGGCTTGATGCCAAAGAGGGCATTTTCATATGGGTTGGATAATTGGAGAGATACAGTACAAAGGACTTATGTATGGGTTTTAAAATTAGAATTTGGAGATTTTTTTTTTGATGCAATACATACAAACATGGTATACTTATATTCATGGAAACAAGTCTTGTGTGGCTTTTAAATTTTATACTACTTAGAAATCCTAAGCCCTTACAAAATCAGCTATGGAGAATATTGGAGGCTAGGAGGTAAAACTTTTGGTGTTGTATAGTGCGTGGCCAGTGAAATGGTATGCATTGACTTGGAAGGGTCAAAATCTGCAACATGGATCATAACTCCAACCCTGTCCTTTTGCACTTTCCTCCAATAGATACCCATGCATAGACCAATGATACAATATCCTGTGTTAGATAGTAATGTCATTGATGGGCTATCATGAATCAGTATCCCTGCAATGCCAAAATAGAGAGAAAATAGTATCTGCAACTGATAGGACTATTGAAATTTATTTCTGACAGTACCAGGCCATTTGGCTCATAGTTGTCTATACTGACTAGCAGCAATTTCCAAAGTCCTAGATTAAGGCTGTTTTTCACCCTGAGGTTTTTCTGTGCAAATTCTTTTTCCCACGTGATTATGAGCCATGCTGGTGCAGTGGTTAGACTGCATTGTGAGCTGTGGTGGTGAAATGGTTAGAGTACAGTACTGAGGCTACTTCTGCTGACTGCCAGCTACCTGAAATTTGGCAGTTCAAATCTTTCCATCCTTCCGAGGGGGGTAAAATGAGGACCTAGATTGTGGGGCAATATGCTGACTCTGTAAACCGCTTAGAGAGGGCTGTAAAGCTCTTTAAAGCACTATATAAGTCTAAAGTGTTATTACTGTTGCCACTGAGGCTTGACCTCTCATTACGCCTTGTATAAATAAATGCTTCAATTACAAGGCTATAACAGATCCTGTGCACTGAAAATGCAATGTGTGGTTTCTGGAAATATCTCATTCTTTTATTGATTTAACAATACCTAATTATAATTAGGTAGATTACCAATTTGTGCATTTCTAGCAGCCCTTTATCTGGTGGTCTTGTTATTTTTCTCTCATTCCTGACAAGTTTCTGTAAACTTTTACTTGACCTTATTTACTCAGTTTGTTTATTATAATTATACAGTATTATATACTTGTCTTAGCTGAGTTTCTCCTAGAGAGGAATGTTCATCTGAAGAAGAATCTTAAAGGAATCTTGCAGGCTTACAGCAAAGTTTCATCTAGTCTTTTATTGTGCCTGACTGTTTGACTCTGGGATAATCTTTCAGACAACCACACTAGAAATTTTGCATAGAAACAGGGAATTAACAAAACAGAAAGCTCTGTTCAACAAGTTTTTCCTTCCATGGTTTATATGTAGTGACGGGCTGCTGTGCTATTGAGTTTTCAAAAAAAACCCAACCCCATAATATGAGTCTTTTGCAATGGCTTAACTGACTGTGTGACCCCTTTTTAAAAGACATACAAGGAGAGGTCCTGGCAAAATAAGAATGTAGTTTGAGATGACACCAATTCAGCTGAAACCTTCATCAGCTTGTCTCATTTTATAATCTTCAGGAAAGTGGCCAGAATGGGAACAGTTGACAAAATGTTGGAGAAGACATTGACATGTTGACCCTTTGCTCTATTATTTCTGTCTGCAATAAAACTACAATGAGTTGTGACTGGTTCATTGAAACACTTGAGAGAGATTGTAATACAAAAGTTTATCTGTGTTTCAAAGACAGGCAAAGATTGGGTGATAATAAGACAGGCCATCAGTTGTCATGTACCATACTTAGTGAATGTGGTATGTGTGTTTGAGAGAGAAGCAGTGTACATGAGACTGAGTTAGTGATAGAAAGGATAGATTCGATGAAAGATAATTTATAACTATTGAATTACTTTTCCTTTCCTTCTCTTTCATCCAAAATACCTTCTCTCTTTAGCTGTGAAGAATTACAAGATATAGATCTTGAGCTGAATTTAGAAAACTCATCATTCTATGACCAGTTTGCCATCACACAGGTAAGTTAAGCCTCTTTGTTCACAGAACTGACACTTATCTTTGGAGAGACTTCAAATGTCATGCAATGTCTTTTTCATATTAAAATAGCCTCATCTTTACTTAATGCTATCTAGAATCTGTTCACAAATGTTACACTCAGCATTGTTTCACTCTGCACTTGATGATTTGCATTGTATTTCATAGGAAACAACATTTCTGTCTGTTATAATAGATCTGACATGGTTCATTCACATAAACTAGTTGAGCTTGAGCATATCCAAAGATGAATCAAGATGGAAAAAAGGTAGAAGCCAAATTCTGAGAGATGGACATTATGCAGAAGAGAAAATTAAGGGACCGATGTTATTACCATCTGTCAATTTTGGAAATGGAACACATTAGATCTTTATTACTTTGGAGAAGACAATTGGAACCAGTAGATAGAAATTGTAAGGAAGCTAATTTTGGCTAAATACTGAGAGAAACTTCCTAACAATGAGCAATTTAACAGTGGAACTTGGAAGATGATGGCTTCTACTTCATTGAAAAGAAACTGCTTAGATATCCAACAGCTGTAGTTTCAGACTCTGTTAAATAGAGAATTGGAATTGATAATCTCTAATTAGTTTTCCAGCTCTATGGTTCTGTGAATGCTGTAGTCATGAAATTATGGAAATGCATATTTCAGCTCACCCTAAGATGACAGCATAGTTTTTTATTTAGAACACACCCAGACATAAATATGGCAAGAATACATTTTCAAGAAGAACAAAGATGAGTTTCTATTTACTTGCATCACTAGTGTCTTACAAGGAATACTGTCATGTATATTGGTTCTTAGATGACATTCTTGAGATTTCTAGGAAAGGCAAGATTGTGTTGAGCACCAAGAAGGACTAGACTAAGAAATATAAAGGCTGGATCTGTGATGCAACCTGGACTGGATTCCTTTTAGTAATGTAAGATATGTGTTGCTGTTCTCTGAGATGTTATAGAACGTGGGTCATTCAGAAAGTTGGAATAAAACCTGATGGCTACATACAGTAATTTTCAGATGTTTCATCAACTGTACTCAAGCATAATATTGAAAATTCTAGAGGCATGTCCTGACTATACTCTATGGGCCTCACTATTACTCTCCATCAGTTGACTGTATCATTTAAAATATAGATATCAATCAATCAATCAATCAATCAATTTCTATAGTTTCAGTTGAACTATAAGCATGATAAAAATACATGGATATTGTTTGGATACTTCAAAAGCTTTCCTTTCGATATAATAAATATCTTTAAATATCTATTTGAACATTTGTTGAAAAAATCATTCTCATACATTTTTGAGATCTCTGGGGTTAGGAAAATATACTTACTGTAATAGTTTTTTTAAAGATGTTACAGAACTTTTTTAAAAAATATCTAGAGTCAAATAACACATTGATGTTGTTTGTTTGAATTAAACCTAACATATTGTATCAACTCAGCCATTAGTTTTAATAAATTGTAGGCTATGGATTCTGTGAATTGAGAAAATCTTCAACATTAACTATTATTCAGCTGAAGGTTCTTGGGAAAATGTACTGATACACACACTGTATTAGATTCACTTTCCCCAATATGGTGGTCTACAGGTATTTTGGAACTGCAGTTCCAATAATTTAGGATTGTAGGAGTTTTAGAAGGTATAATTTTTGGAAAGGTATATATTTATATATTTAAAGTATTCTCATTATCTCTTTCTCTCTTTTTTTCTAGTTTGGCCTTTGGGCTGCCTGGCTGACTTGGTTAGGAATTACAATATTGGCCTTTTTGAAGGTTTATCATAACTATCGGCAGGAGGACCTCTTGGATAGCCTAATTCATGAGAAGGAATTTTTGTTGGGACGATCTTCATCACGAACTTCTTTTCAGGAAGAGAAAAGTGGCATAATCTAATACCTAATAAGCCTCATTGCAGTGTAGGTTGTATATTATGGGCCTTAGCTGGAAGTAAAGATAGAAATTTAATTGGCATGCCTAGAAAACCTTTAACAAAAAAACAAAACAAAACAAAAAAACAGAATGTGGAATTTAGCATTCTGTTAAATAGATATTGACCATAGAATATCCCTGTTAAAATATAACTATACCTCATGCAGTTTACCTGGATCACAATTTACGATTCCTTTAATTGTTCAGTGCTTTGTGATTTTTCAACCATGTATGCATATTCTTTCTATTGAATAACCTGTGATATCAAATTAATTTCTGAGGATTAATTTAGGAAAACCAATTCACACAGGCAAATCACAATATGATGCTGCAAGTGGACATGCCATATATGCTTGAACTAAGTATTGGACTGCCATTGTGTGGATTTGTTTTCTTACCTAAAGTTGCCATTCTTGTGAGTTTTTTTGGATGTTTAAAGGCATCATTTTGATCCATCTGCTTAGCTGAACTCTACTTCCTTTCAGAAATGATGTTCTGCATGATATGAGCAATCCACATTGATATCTAATCATGTATTTATCCAAATGATGTGACTTTTCCTCTCAAAGTAGGGTGGAAATGGAATGATTGAGTATCTATTAAATATAATGTTGAAAGGAGGGATTTAATTTTTCCATGATATAAGTAAAATCCATGGAAACTTACAAGCTCATGTTAAGTATATACCTCAGTAGGAGTTGGCCATATGGCTTGGACAAAATTATTTGTGGTCACTGGTGCTCTCTCTCTCTCTCTCTTTCTCTCCATAATTTCAGCGAATAAGCCTTAGATGTTGTCTTTTGGCTTCTATAACAAAATCTTAATTAAGAAAAACAAGACAAATGAACACTTATTTTTTTAATACAGCTATGTGCCAAACTATATATATCTGATGCATGTGGAGTGGGTGGGTGGAGCTTTTGCTGAAGTAGTCTGAAACCACGATCTATATTATTTAGCTTCCATCAATTGACGCCACAATTATGTGAACAATAGCAATTGTGGTTCAGTATCAAAAGCATGGCACTTAATATTAGTGTTCCAATTGTGAATTGGATCACTGAAGCTATTCAAGCATACTATTCAGCTGCTTATCATGTGACTCAACAATTCTAGTCTTCTACAGATAATAATGTCTTGATTATTTAAGGTTAAACTGAAACAATATTATTTTGATTATTTAAGATTAAACTGAAAATATTTTAGAATCAGCATCTAAAAATCTGATATGGCAGATTTACCTGTTACATGTATTTTTCACACTATAAGACGTACTTGAAGATAAGATGCACCTAGATTTAGAGGAGGACAACAAGAAAAAAAATAGTTTTTGGCCTGTTTTCAGTTCTTTTTCCAGCCGGTTTCTGGCCCTTTTCCTGGCCCATTTCCACCCATTTTTTTTGCCCAAAAGCGGGCTGAAAAATGGGCCAAAACAGGCCCAAAAGGGCCAAAAACAAACCAAAAAAGGCCCAAAACCAGGCAGAAAAAGGGGCCAAAAACAGGGCATATGGAGGTGAAATATGGCCTGCGGGTGGGTGAGGTTTCGGCCAGAGGTGAAATTCAGCAGGTTCTAGCAGGTTTGCTAGAACCAGTAGTAAATTTTCTAAGCAGTTTGGAGAACCGGTTATTAGAAGAAATCTCGTTTTGTTTTTTTCCATTTTACAGGGTTAATCCTGTAAGGAAGGCAGGAAAACATTCTGATGTTGTTTCTAGCCTGATCTTTATTGCCCTGCTTAAATTGAAACTGCCCACCCAGTCTCATGACCCCCCCAAGCCATGCCCACCAAGCCACACCCACAGAACTGGTAGTAAAAAAAATTTGAATCCACCACTGGTTTCGGCAGTATTTGTTCCATAAGATGCACAGACATTTTCACCACTTTTGGAAGACAAAAAAGTGCATACTCTGAAAAATACAGTAATTTGTTATACTTATTTATTATTTAACACAACATTTCCAGTGCTTCTGGATATGCAGCAGCAATTGTCTGTGTGAAGTTGCAAATTTGAATCTTGCTTTTTTTTTATTTCAAGTTTCATTTTGAAAAGTTGACAAACAATGCCCTGCTGGTACATGTTCTTATATTATTATTATGTGGTAGACTGCACTCTTGCTTAGCTTCAACTTTGAGGTTGGCACGTGAAAGATATTATTATTGCTTAGTAAAATATAGTGACAATATATATAGTGATAATAGTTGACAACATCTCTTGTAAGCAATTAATATATCTTGCTTGCTTCTTCATATATGGAACTAGCTTTTTATACTATAAATTATGTTAATTATATATTTGACTGTACTAGTGTTCATTTTTGATATTACTATCTTAAATCTGTGAGTGTAATATACAGTGTTAAATGCAACTATCTAAGTCTATAAAACAAGTATCTAAATTGTTGGGGAGTTGCTTCCTGGTTGAATTAGAAGACTGAAGTTCTGAATTAAACTACTGTGATGGCAATCCAGGGTATTTGCTTTTCAGAGATTGGTGGAATGAATATATATCTTTTTCAACATCATTTTCAAAACTTGTACAGCTGCAATACTCTTCTATTGTTAGTGTTACATTTTGCAATATAAACTGACTAAGTTATCTTTCTAATATAATTTGAAAAGTAAATTGTGAAAGGGATCCTATGGTAGCAAAATTTACATGGAATTTAAAAGCAGGGAAGCAAGAAAATGATACTATAGCTTGAAGTGAATTATATTTTTACATAAAAGTTAGGTGCAATTCTTACCCATGTTCCAAGAAGCAAAACAATTTAGTCTGCATTACCAATGAACAGTTACAGCCATTTTGTACAAGTAATCAATTTGTGGAGTAATTCATCTTTAGCACCTCAGGTTATTCTGGTATCTCTTTGAAGTTACTTATTTGATAACCGGAATGTTGGTCCCAAAGGTATTTATTAAAAAAAAAAACATTTTCAATGGGGCTCTCTTCCAAGGAATTATAAGTGAGATTTTTAACTACTTAGTTCCAAAGTTTTAATGAAAGTAAAACTACAATAAACCTGCTTTTTTCCTCTATACCTTTAATAAATGCAGTCTTACACAGTGATGCTTTTATTATTTATTTCAAGATAAAATGGAAGCAATTAAAACCCTTTCATAACCCAAGAGTCTTTCTATCTTGTTCTTGGCTTCTTAAAGCTTTAGAGTTTGCCCCAACAAATTAGAGACATTTAAAGATGAATTAGTATATTTGTTGTTTTTGTGTAATATAGGATCATTTCACATAGGTAGAGAATAGTGCTGGCTGGCAATTGTCACATCAAGAGGTTATTGTGTGGAGAAGACATGCCTTAGGTTATCAATCTTTTTAATAGAAGTGAATGCCAAGACAAGTTCAGACTTGAGTGGTGGGATAATTTGTTTGATCTTTATGAGAATGGGCATATGTATCTGGAGATACTTGTTGGTCATTTTTGCATTTATCTACATGATTGCAGCTGTATTGGATTGAGATGCTTCCCTTTTTAATAATGTTGCAGAGGTGACATTTCATAAAAATGAGATTGTTCTTTGAATCAGTCATTGATGTTAATTATATATAATGTATGTCTTAAATGCTTTGATTTTACTGCTTCCTATGCTTTCTGATTATTAGATTGGCAAGATTGGTAATCTAGGATTATAAACTCTAAATTACTTTTTAAAAAGTTTTACAACTTTTTAAAATCTTCTACAGAATCCCAAATAACTGTTTTGTAGTATATTTTATTATTATTTTTTGTTTTACTTCACTTTACTGCTATTCCAGTTCCATTCTGACTCTAAGGACTAATAGAAGATTGGATTCTTGTCCTCACAGTATATAGTTGTTTTCCAATTTTTTTGGAAAAAAAATAGATTGAATGCTGCTCCCTGAATACATTTTCTGAGATGTATATTGTAAATAATCTTTTATTACTTAATTTGAGAATTTAAAACAATGCATGTGATCTCCATATGAAACAGTGCAGTCTATTATAACAAAACAATACATGTAGTCAAACCACACCTTCACTGCTATTCTACAAATGTTTTGATTAAACTAAGGACAGATTTTTGAAACAGAAACCCCTCATTAAAACAGAAAAAATAGATCAGAGCACCAATCAATCACTGAAATTGCCAAACTGTTCTAATATTCTACTGCTACTGCCTCGTCAGAATTTGACATTAATCCAAATTTAACACCCATCTAGGTATATGGTCGGGACAGAATAAAAAATACATACCCAAACACTGCATAAGTGGAACTTTTCATCTGATCTATTTGTGTCCTCAGATTTGAATTCTAAGCTTCTAAAGATATTAAAATGTACCAGGTCAAGAGATGAAATTCAAAATAAAATAAATCAAAATTGAAGATGTATCTTTGGCATTTATTTTATATTTTATGAAAGTCCATATACTTTCTGTACTTCTGGCTGATTTCCATTGTGTTTTGGAGTCTGTATTCATAGTTTATTCGGACATGAATAGCATGCAAATATTAGAATAATTTGAAATTTTAAAAATACTGATGGTGTTTTGTTTCTTTCAGAACTGAATAGAGGGTGTTTTTTTTTTAAAATGCAGCAAATTCTGTATTGCAAATGCTTCATGAATATCGAGCAAAGCTGAAATTTAAAGTTTCATTATTTTTCTCATGTGAATTCTTACGTTGGCTTTGGGGGGAAGGATTTAGATGGTCTAAGCTGCATTGTACTGTAGTGTTGTATACTCTTCTTGTTGTTTAATGAATATGTTTTATATCAACTGCTTTTGCTTCCCTTTGGAGAGCATACTGAGCTTCTGATACAGTGCCATGTATGAATAAATGGTCCTAAAATTTAGTGTATTTTGGCATGTTATTTCAGAAGAATTGAAGAATCATGTTTATAAATCAAATTATATTTTTCTCTTAAGATAGGTTTTCTTCTCATCTTTAAAAGGAATCATAATTGGATTGTATTTATCAATCTTTTAAGGCTGCTGTCGCTGAGTTTAATTTCTACCACTTTTTTAATATACTTCTTTTCTAGGCTGTCCTGCAAAAAAACACAACAGCAACATCCAACCCACCTAACTGACTGTTGTGTTACATTTTTAGTTTCCTACTTTGGCACCAAAATACTTCCTTTAATATTTCCCCATTACTACTTTGATTTCTAGTGTAGAAGTGGAAGGAGTGAACAAGTATGTTATACGAACTTTACAATTTAAATCATGTTTGATGCTTAGCCTTCCCCTTGTTCCTTTATTTTATAGTAGTATCACAGTACTCATCAAAGATCTTTTAATGAAAATAAGGACAATTTATGATCAGAATCAACCTGATAACAATCCAGTTTGACTGCACAAAAAAATAAAATGAATTTAGCATTGCTGGATTAATTGTTTAAATGTAATCAAGGAGCATCTGTCAAAATAAAAAAAAATTGCTAGCCTATATAACAAATTAAATAGATTTTAATGTATGAAAACAGTGCCTTTTTATGCATGCAGGCACATTGTGTATACACATAAACAAAGACAATGTCTTAGAAACAATACTTTTCTTTGAATTTTTTTTTATTTACCCTATTCTATAGGAGTTTTCAGAAGAGAAATTAGCCAAGACAAAAACAACTAAAGATGATACAAGATGAAATAGTCTAAGTAGTAGACCCCCATTCTTTTTTAATGGGCTTCAAATTCTTCCAATTTCATTTGTTCAGAAAAAATGTGACAAACAGGATTAGCTATTCCAGGGCTATTTTCAGAGTTTTTAGCAGCTTTTTACGATCCTCATAATAAAATCACCATCATCATCATTGGGGAATCGAGAGAAAAGTAGATAAAGATAAAACTTGGCAGTGGCTTACAACTGGAACACTAAAAAGTTAATTAGCATTAAAATTTAATTAACATTAAAAACTTAAAAAGTGAATACTGGGATAATGTAATAAAAACATGAACAGAATAATGGCAGGAAAAATCATTACATGATCAACTTCTACAACAGATCGAGGGGAAAGGAGATGAAGATAAAACCTGGCAATTGTTTACACCTGGAACATTAGAAAAGAAACTGAAGGCTTGATTGTTTTAGTTTTTGAACAGCAAGCTATTCAAACTAAGGAAATCTGGCCAGAATTGAAAAAAAAAATGCAAAGAAGTGCAAAGAAGCAGAAGCAGAAGACCGTAAAAACTGATTATAACTAATAACATTAATATAGTTGCCAAAATGATTCACTGGAGCATCTTTGAAAATTGTCATGAACCAGTGTAAAATTGGTTGAAACATAGTAGAAAAAGTACTAAAAAAAAAAGGACGTTACAATATTGTGGAATTTTTGAATACAGACCGATAAAGTCTTGGCTCAAAGCATACCGGATGTACTGTAACTTGTTGAAAAGAAGAAAGTGCAAACAATTGATGTGGCAACCTCATGAGAAGACAAAGAACAGGAGATTACAAAGTTTTAGGATCTGACAATTGAAATTGAAAGATTATGGTATAAAATGGCCATGGTGATCCTAATGGTTATTGGCACACTGGTGTCATGCCAAAAAAAATAAAATCTTGGCTGGCACTTTAAAAATGTTCAGAGGTTGACAAAATTTCTACCTGTCATTTGCCAAAAGCCATAATGCTTGGATCCCTATGCCCTGTAAAATATTACATGGCTAGATCTCTACTAGCAGAAAAACAAAAAGCCAAGATCTGGAAATGAGTAGTTGACAAAACAGACAGAGGAGTGAATTCTGGCTGCATAAGACCAAGCTTAAAGAACAAATGCCTACAAAGTCAGAATTGAGTAGACAGCACAGAAAGCAAGTGCTTTCTGCAAAGCAGCTGAAGAAATAATGGACCTCACCTGGCTAGCTGCTGCAAGAAAATCACACAGACTGACTACAAACAATAAGGTGACAAAGTAGCAACAAAGGTGCACAGGGGTGTCTGCAAGAAATACCATTTGCCCGAAAGCAAGAAATATTCAAGGTAATACAGTAGAAAATGAAAAATGCTGTGGGACTTTAGAATTCAAACATCTGCCATGCAACTTAATAATTGTTGACAAGAAGGACAAAAAGACTGGATGGTGGTGTAGAGCTGAAAAGAAAGACCTGGAGAAAATCTCCAAATACAAAGAACTGCAAATAGAACGATTGGGGCAAAAGATAACAAAATATACCAATAGTAATAGGCATCTGCTGCACTATTTGAACACCATCAGCTCTAACCAAATCATCATCAGGCAATTTGCGAAAGACAATTGTACTTAGAACAGCTTACTTCCTGCAACGATACTTTTAATATTATTAAATAACATTTGCCTATACAAGATCCTTAGAAAGGATTTGATAAGTGGACAAAAATACCAAATCCAGACTAAACACCAGGTTGACTGAACAACCTTAATAAAGTTTATTATTATTAACCTTAATTGTGAAGGGTTTGGGAGCTAATTTGGGCTCCTTTAGCTGGAAATGTCACATAAAATAAGGTGAGTGATTAATTGTAACTTAGAGTTTCCACATCCGCTTATCAGGTTGAAGAAGGTAGCATTAAAATAACATCTGAGATCTATAGCTTTTTTTATAATTTTCTTTGGATTTGCCTCATGTTATCCTAGGGGAGAAAGAGCACAGCTCTGGTACTTTTCTCAGAATGGAAGTGATTCTACCATATGGTTGGATGGATATCTATTGCTTTAGCATGGGCAGAGTTGATATTAAGGCCTTTATGATTTAGTATAATCAAGTTATGTCTAGATAATTCAGGTTTAATTCAATTCCAAAGGCTTTATGTTAGTTCACTGTGCATTTGATTAATAAAGTATTTCTGATAGTCCCTCCTCTATGTGAAATTCCTGGATGAGGAGAAAATAGCAGTGTCAACATCCAGCTTGAGTATCCAAATAAATCCTGTTTTGTATGGGAACCTGCACCTCTGAAGACCTGAATGGCACTGTCTCTTTATCTTCAGAAAGATTGCTAAAATTTCCCTATTTTATAAGACGTTCAGCTCCACTTGATTATTGACTACAGCCAATCACCAGAATTATATAATTTAAGTAGTAGTGTCTATTATGCCATTTTTGTTTCATTATTACTTTGCATATAGAATCACACAATTGGAGACATTAACAAAGGCACTAAATATAAATAAATATGTTTCAAATTATGTTTCATAACAATAAACAGACTTCCCTTTTGATGTGGGGAAACATTGAATTATATTTTTATTATAATCTAAAACAAAAAGTGTTTTGCACTGTATTAAATTACAGAATACTTGTACATTCATGATAAGATATACATAGTATACCATTCTTAGAAAAAAATGGTTCAATGATTGTTTTAGAAAAGGTGTTTGTAAATATACCATTAAGCTATAGAAATATTTCTATCAGTTTAAATGTTTAGATTCTCCTTATCCTGCTCATTACTCATGATTTAATGAGTAATAATTTAATGATAGACTAGATAATTAAAAACAGCAAAACGGATAAAATGTATTAAAATACAAACCACCTTGTCAACCTATGGCCAAATATATAATCTGCATAAAAAGAGGCAATTCCCAGTTCAGTTTTACCGGTAATCCTTGATTTATGATCACAATTGAGGCCAATGCTGCCACTGCTATGTAGGACAGTAGTTAAGTGAGTTGCACCCCATTTTACAACCATTTTTGCCACGGTTGTTAAGCAAATCACTGCACCTGTTGAGTGAATCATGTGGTCATTAAATGAATCCAGCTTTCACCATTGACTTGGCTTGTCAGAAACCGACTGGGAAGATCACAAATGGTTATCATATGATTCTGGGACGGTGCAACCTGCCATGCCAGTTGCCAAGTGCCCAAATATTGATCATGTGACCACGGGGATACTGCAACAGTTGTAACTGTGAAAACCAGTCATAAATCACTTTTTGTTCCAATGCCACTGTAATTTCAAATGGTCAATAAACAACAGATGGTAAGTTCAGGACTACTCGTATACAGCATCTGGTTGTCAGAGAACAAAAAAACTGAGCTGTTTTTAGACATTCCTGGTTTGAAGAAAGAGTTGATTATTCTAAGGAATATATTCACCTTTCCATGTTTATGTCCATACAACATTCTGTCTAACATTTGTTTCCACATTAACAGTCTAGAAGAAAGCTATTTGTGTGTTGTCTAATTTGAGAATTTTTATTTTTTAAGAAATTGACTGGCAATACTTTGCTATTTTGTTTGTAATGCCCACACATCGCCAAGATTATTCTCAGTATGTTAATTATCTTAAAACGATGTGCCCAAAATTGCTACCAAGATGGCTGATAGATGATAATTTCAGTCTGAAAACAAACTTTTATTTTACCGTATGACAATGCTTTGTCCTGTTTAATGTTCCTAAAAACATTTTCCCCTCACTCCAGAGTTCTTCAGATGTTAATCTAAAATAAACCAGCTGTCACTTCTAGCCTTATGGGTCTATTGCCTCAAAAACCAAGTCCAAAATTTCAAAGCAATGCGTCTGATCAGAAGAAATATTGTAACAAGGTGGGAGTGAAAGTCTTCCAGGACTTTGAAATCTTGTTTCCTGCTGTTGTAGTATAGACTTGCGGCTAACAGCATCACGACACAAAAGGAAAGGCCCAGGAACAAAGATAAGATCCCAACTGTCTGCTTGTGAGCTGGGGTATTACAAAAGAAACAAGAGAAATGGATTAGCTTTCTCCTTATATATTGAAATCCTTATCACATTATAACCTTTTTGCACTTAATAAAATTTTTGAAGAACTTGAGGAGGAGTATGGGTTTCTCTGAATATTTGAGAAGAGGTGACTATTGTTCTTCCAATTCAAGAATTTTCACTATTTCTTGCTCCTGTGTCTTTTGGGTTTTTAAAAAATTGTTACTCAACAATCTATATTGCCTTCCATAACACCCTGGACTCTGCCTTACTGCAATTACTACTGTCTTACTTTAATTACTACTGTCTTACTGTAATTACTGTAATTCAGCCTGATACATCTGTAACCTTGCCTCAACAGCAATGCATTGTAGATTGGAGTCGGGCTGCTCTTAGGACAGTTTGGAGCCCAACCAAATAACCTGTGGAACTGGCATTTGGATATTAGGACCCAATATTCTCACCAATTGGTTTGATTACCTATTTGGTCCTGACCCCGTTTAAAGAACCTCATTGCCAAATTTTATTTATTTATT
>JAEANM010004030.1:0-21402 GCA_017656035.1 Myanophis thanlyinensis
GTTTCACCTTTTAAGTTGCATTTACTGAAATAAATGAACTTTTGCACGATATTCTAATTTTCCAAGTTTCACCTGTAAATAAATGTTAATTAACAAGGAATTTTGAAAAATGATGTTCCTGCTTTCCCAAATCTGGTGGCCTCGGCATCTGAGGAAATTGATAAATTGAAACATGTTTCTTATTGTTTGAAATTTAGACTCATTCACCAAAAACTTTTTTTTCAGGCTCTTGGATTTCTCAACTGTTTTTAAAAAAGAAATGGTTATCTATGTTACAAAGGAGATATAATAACTTTGAAGGTACAGTAGTAGTGATACTTTGATTTTACAATTTAATTATCTCATCTCAATTAAATATTCTTAACATAGTGAACCAAAATATTAGAAGAAAGTTAACATTTAAAGATACCCATATGTTGTTAGCTATATACCAAAAGCACTGGAATTTATAATGAAGAATGTAGATCAGTGATGCCTGTATTGTTCCTACAAAAATTGTCCTGTGTTCTTGGATAAGTACTTGAACACCAAACAGCAAAGCTTGATGTACATGTTATCCTTTGTCAACACAGTAGGATGATTAAATGGTAGATGTAAGTTGTTTAAAAATTGAACTGTAATACTTGTGATACAGTTACAATAGTTGTGTCTTGCTTTTTTCTTTTACTTCTTTTTAATCTTTTTTCTTTTATTTGAATTCATAAGTTTTGTTTTTCTTGTTTGTAGCTGCATAAAAATAATAAAAAGATAAAAAATCTTACTAGGTTTCTATCTTCTCCACATTTCTTACTGATAAAGTCTTAATGTAAAATAGTAAATCCTGTTCACAGAAGGCACTACAATTTTTTGAATCTAAGATAGCTGCATTGGATTTTTGACTTAACTTGTCTATACTAAAATGAATATACTTGGATGTCATCATGTCTATATTTGGATGTCATCATGGAAATGCAGCAGTTTACATATTTTCAGAACACATGAAGAAAAGGTAGCATTTGTATAACAATGTTATTAGGTACATATTGATATAGCATCAATAATTAGCCTCATCATTTTTTGCTTTATTTCTGATTTTATACTTGTATGAAATCAGAAATCATGCTAGCTGAGTAAAAATTCTACTGATTTTTCTTTAGCATATTTTAAAGAAGAAAAACAGAAACTTTCTTAAATCTAAGGGCACCACAGTTTTTGAAAGATTCATAACAAAAAAAAAAAGAAAGGCGAAGACTAAATCTGATTTCTTGATTGTAAATGCAATTTAAAATAAAAATGGTATATTTTAACTATAGTTATTTAGCTGCCCATGTATGCCATTTTTTTTTATTTTACCAATGAAGAAACATATTTTAATAGCAATTTTGGAAGATATGGGAAGCTATACTGCTGTGCTTTTAAGCTGATAGCTTACTATTGCAACAGCTGTCTTGTGTAAGAGAAGTGCTGCACTGAGAAGCAGCAAAATAAATAACACAACTAGCCACAAAGCATGAACCATCTTACTGTAACTATAGTCATCAAAGGCAGATGTTGATAACGTATGTATTCTTACTCATATATCTGAATTATTGGTTAACCTTTGATTGTGAGCATTCCGTCCTACATACACATGGGTATGTATTTCACTAATGCATATCCAAACAATAACAATTTACAGGAAAGCATGAATAGTGAGACTTAAACGGAATATATTTTTGGAATCATAAGGAAAAATATTTGAAGCTCGAGGTTCAAATGAGGAGTCTCTGCTGCTCTGTCCAATCAAGGAACTGCCAAACATACTAACAGTAAACAGCCCAACCAAAGAACCACCAAGACCACTGCCATTAATACTGACAGGATAAGCCACTAGAATATAAAATGAGAGCAAACCCCACTCCTTGCTAGCAATGGTGAGGTTACCTAGTTTGAGTAATGAAACATCTGCAGGAAAGCAAACAAACTCAGAGAGCATCAAGAACTCCTCATTCTTGGACTCAGGCTATCACAAAGTAACAGCCTCCAAAACTAGATATGAATAACAGCACCAGATTGTTGTATTGTTGCAACAACATTGTTCTCTTCAACAATTTTGGTAATGATGGGATATAACAATTGTAAAGGTAAAGGTTTCCTTGTTCAGTCATGTCCATCTCTAAAGAGTAGTGTTAGGAGTAGTAGTAGTAGTTTGGAGTAGGAATAGGGAACCAGCATTGTCCAAAGACAGTTCTGTGGTCATGTAGCCATCATGATTATATGTTGAGATGCATGAAACGCTGTTATCTTCCTACCAAAGTGGTACCTATTTATCTACTCACTTTTACATGATTTTGAACTGCAAACTTTGCACTTGCTAGGATAAGTAATATGAGCTCATCCCAATGTGTGACATTCAAGGCTTGAACTGGGCCTGTCAGCTTTTCAGCTGACAAGCTCAGTGTCTTTAACCGCTAAGTCATTGCATCCCATGGGATATAATAGTACAGATGCTATATTCCTGAGGGATAGGATAAAGTTTTGTTTTAGCCTTCAAGTTAGTTTTGTTACCAGGTAACTCCATAGATAAGTCCATGCAACTTTCTAAGCAACATTTTTAGAAGTGGTTTGCCATTGCCTTCTTCTTAGGCAGGGGTAGGGAACCTTGGCTCTTTCATGACTCATGGACGTCAGCTCCCAGAATTCCTGAACCAGCCATTTTAAGCTATTAAGACTCAGGTTCTAAGCTAAGGCAAGAGGTGCTGTCTCAGGAATTCTGGGAGTTGAAGTCCATGAGTCATGAAAGAGCCAAGGTTCCCTACCCCTGTCTTAGGGCAAAGAAAAAAATATTGGATCAATGTCATTTGTTTGAATTGAGCCTGAGGCAGAACCAGCTCAGATCTCCCCCTTCTAGACTAGTACCTTCACCTGTAGATCAAATTGGTTCTCATTCCTAGAGATAAGACTAGCATCCAACAATCCTGCCATGGTGTCTGAACAGGGTCAATTTCCTCCATCTCTATTATTTGTACTTTTGTCTGATCCAGTGTATTGTCTGGATCAATTTATTTTATACATAATAATAATACTAATGATATTATTTATGTATAATAATAATCTTTCAACTATTAATATTTACATATACATAGTAAAAATGTTTTGTATTATGTAACAGTATACATAGTTATATAGTATTTTCCCAATTTCTATTTTCTACATTCTACTTATGTTTTCTAACCATTAATAAAACAAATCCCATATTAAGAAGTATTCTGTTATCTACCCATCATTTCTTGCCCTTTTTAATATTTCAATTCTTACTGACTTTTTAACAAATCTCCCATTTCTCCCTGGGGCCTTATGTTTTCTTATAGTGTTCATATTTGATCTAAGTATTTCATCTGCCTCCACATCTACCCACTTTCTGGTCTCAAGGGCACCCACCAATAATTCATCTCTTCTGACAGGTCTTCCTCTTTGTCTTCATCTATATTTTGACATCTTAAAAAATAAAGTGCCCTTTCCTTTTCAAGAGTTTTCTCCCCCTGATCTTTATTCGCTTGTATCAATTGTTGATTTATCTCCTCTATTCTTTCCTCTGCTCCTTCTAATTCCTCCTCTATTTCCTGAATTTTTTGTTCATTTTTTGTTGTCATTTGCTGAGAATTTTCTAATCTCACATCTATATCATGTATCTGTTTCCTCATTTCTCTATGATTCTTTATCATAGATTCTTCTTGGACATATTGAAACATCAATTGTATTTCTTTTTGAAATATATTTGTTTTTTTCTGTTGTGACATCTTAGTTTGATTTAATGGGCTGGAAATTATTCAATAATCCACCAAACCCCAATGTTCCAATTGTTCAAAACACCAAATAAACAATAAGAGAAGAATTTGAATGTTTGGACAAAGGTGAAACCAATCTATGTCAACTACTATGCTGACTATACTAAATGTAAGAACTTTTGGCCCATGCCCTAACATTCATGCTCCTGTTCACCAATGTTAGATATGCACACCCTCCAACTCCTTGAGATCCACTCCTACTGGTCTAACATGTAAACTATTTAATACAAGAAGCCTTGCAAACAAAATGTCTGAATTCCTTTTGCTCTTCAACATGTTTGTCAGCACTGGAAGTCATACTGTCTGCAGAAGATTTTATGCTGCCATTATTGGAGTCTGGGAAATTGGGAGGGGTAAACTCTTAGAGGATAGTTGGTAGTCTAAATAAAATTCTTTGAGGATATCAAGGCTAGGTCAATTAACACCTGTGTGGGGTTGACCGAAGACATGGTTTCTTTTTCAACCTTGCTGGATTGGGCAACGTGATGGTATAATGAGTAAAGGGGATGAATTGTGGAATTTACTTGGGTGATGGGAAAATCTGGAAGTTCAGATTCAGGTTTTCCCAGATGTGCCAGTATGACTTCAATAAATTCTTACTTTGATGGACTGTGTCTCTGAGTGCTGAATGGAAATGAGAAGTTTAGCTGGAATGCTGACAATATTTCTATCTCATTTTTGTGACAGAAAAACAGAATTCCCTACACTACTAGGCTAGAAATTCTTGGTTTGGATAGCCTGGAACTGCATTGATTGTGGTCAGACTTAGATATTGTATATAAAATTATATATAGCAATGTTTTACCCATTGATGATTTTTTTATTTTAATTGTAATAATACGAGAACGAATAATAGTTTTAAGCTCAAGGTGAATTGTTCTAAACTTGATTGTAAAAAATGATTTTTGTAATCGAGTTGTCAAAGTCTGGAATGCTTTACCTGATTAAATTGTCTCTGCTACTAATTTTCACAGGTTAAGTCAAAAATTGACTTCTGTGGACCTCACTTGAGAGGTTCATAGAGTGGGTGTGCATAAGTGCACTAGAAATGTGCATATCATCCCAATAATAATAATAATAATAATAATAATAAAATTTGTCAAAAAGAATTAAAAAAAGATTTTTTATTTTTTAAAAAAATTCTGTTTGACAAATTGTAATAAATAAATACATTTGTTTAATCCTGGGACTGTTCTTCAGAATCAATTATATTTCTAGTCCTCAGAGTTTACCAAATTACTTCTCAAAATTATATTTTCACAATTAATTCAGACTAAATTTCAGTCTGGTTCTTCTATATTTTAAAATGTAATAATCTCTCTTTAAAATTTCATTTCTCTTTAGGATCTATAGTTTACCTCCACCTATTAATTTAACACTTTCTCTATGGTTTGGGGAAATTTTCTTTCAAGAATTTGGGGGTTATTATTTAGGGATAGGTCTCTAAAGTAGAAGTTGAAAGTCATCTCACCCAGTTTCAATACTCTGTTCCCATTCAGCTTGTTAGTGCTTCTTCAATTGTTTGAGCTTCAGTCCAGCCATAATAGCCATCTTCCTTCTTCATCAGTTGGAAGGGTGCCTTGGATCCAGTGGGAAAGTTGCCAATCTCCCACGATTGACAAGGTGTCTCTACTTTCTTTGCCACCCCCTCCAGGGTGACTTTGGCCCCTTGGGGCCTCATGAAGAAGAATCAGCCTGGATTCATGGAGCCCCACTATCCTCAACTGTCTCACCATGATGCCAAACTGGAAGTCCCAGATCCACTTAGTTAAGTGTGACAATGTCTCAGTTGAACTTCAGGATTGGAAAAATATACTGGTAATTCTTGATTTATAGCCATTTATTTACTACTGTTAAAAGTTATGGTGATGCTGAAAAAAGTATTCTCAAACACTACTTGTATTTAACAATTGTCACAGTGCTCCCATGATCATGTGATTCTGTTTCAGCCATTTGGCTACTTTATGCATTTACAATGGTTGCAATGCCCTGAGGTTAGGTTATCACTACATACAAAATTCCTAGTCAGTTTCAACTAGCAAACCTTGTGATTCACTTAAGAACTCCAATGATTTGTTTAAGAACTATGGTAAAAAAAAAATTGGATGCAATTTGCTTAACAACCACATCATTTAGCAATGAAAACTCTAGTCCCAATTGTGATTATAAGTTGAGAATTTCCAGTAACAATCAACACTGATCCAAAAATAGGGATAGCTGTGAGAACACAATATTTCTGCAATCAAAGTTTCATCTGCTACTTTCCTGGATAGCACACAAGCTTAGTTTGGAGTTGCAAAAATAATGAATGGGGCAGAAGAAAAGCTAAACTTAATTTGATTTTCATTTAAATAACACTAATACAGTACTGTAAATACGACAGATTTTTTTTTTGCTTCTGTTACAATTCAATAATAGTTTATGGAGGTTTCTAGAGACTAGTGTGATTAAAAGAACTTAAGACAATGGCCTCAATGCATATAAAAATGTGTGGAACTTCAGCGATGATCACCACCTTTTAACTTTTTTCACACATCCTTCCTCCCCTTCCTGCCACACCCATCACTCCATTCAAGTCTTTTAGTGGCCATAATGAGTCTTAGGGCTTGAGGGATACCTTAAGATTTGTGATTGGTTTTAAAATGGATTGATGGTTTCTCTGTGTAGCAGATAGCTTTCTGAAAGCTTGCTTGCCTTTTTTATATATACATGAAAGTGATGTGAATCCAACAGCAGTCATTGTAGCAAAGACATTCATATTTGTTCTTTGCAATTCTAAATTTTGTTGTCATGTTGCAGCAAAAACTCTCCATGTATTCTCTTTGATCCTCAGCTTACCTTTCCTTCTCACATTCTGTCTCTCTGTAAATCTGATTATTAACACTTCTTCTATATTGCCCTATCTTCAACATTGTCTCAGTCACACTTCTGCTGAAAGTCTTATTTGCACTTTTGTCTTCTCTAGACTTGATTATTGTAATTTTTGAAAAATCTCTACAATCCTTCTTAGGAGTCTGTTCTTGTAAAAATCCTTGGATGTGATCCTACAATAGCAAATGTTCACATCAATATCTCACCTTCAAGGGAAAGGATCTCTAAGAGAGCTACAGAAACAATGGAGAGGGCACTTTGGAAACCAAAAACTGCAAAACGACCAGAAAGGTGATTAATCATTTTAAAGAGCCAGAATATACTTTGGTAATGGTAATGAAGTTAACTTTACAATCCAAGTGTTTATTTAAAATACAAAGTGCAAGAGAAATATTAGGCTTTTGATCTGGTAGGATTCACATATTTTGAAAGATGTTTTAATATGATTGTAATAGTAGGCAATTAGTAGTTTTTCTTCTCTTGGCTGAACTACAACTCCCAATAACTTCAGCTAACAGAGGTAACAAATGGAATTTAAAAGATTAGCAAGATCAGGAGAACCTCAGTTTCTTTATTATATTTAGAAAGAATCATGCATCCCTTAGAACAGGGGTATCAAACTCAATTTCATTGAGGGCCACATCAGGGTTGGGTTTGACCTCACGGGGGCGAAGTGGGTGTGGCCAGGGTGAGCATGGCCAGCTCAATATCACTTATGTCGGGGGCACCTGTGGTGGTCCAAGTACTCTGCCAAAGAAAACGGGATCCTGAGTTCTATTTTCAACTGTAATGACCTCCTGCAACCCTCTGCCAGTGAAAATGGAAAGCGCAGCCCTCCTGAGCTTCATTTTTGCTGGCAGAGGCACCATGGGCCAGTCCTTTGTTGTTTCAAGGACAACTCCGCGGCCAGATCTAAGCAACCCGCAGGCTGGATCCAGCCCCTGGGCCTTGAGTGTCACACCCCTGCCTTACAATGATTATTAAAAGTAGACATAAATATCAGTGAGTTTAAAACAATAATAGCAGAAATAATTCAAGAAACAAGGATGCAAGCCCATATTAGCTTTCCTAAAAGTAAATCATCACTAAACTCAATGGGGTGTATTCCCAAATAGAGAAGCACAGCATCTATCTATAAATCTGTCTATTACAATATTTCTAAACAAGCCTAATTCTTCACAATTTAAGGTATTTAACATAATAAAAACAAAAAAACACAAAAATTAGAAAAATAACCCAACTCTAGTGTTTGCTCACAAAAATATGCTGGAATAAGATTTTTTTTTTTTTTTTTGCAGCTGAATGGAATGCAAAGCAACATGAGATTTCCTCACATACTAGAATGCCATAGGATTCTATCCTCTGGATACCTATTAAAGAATAAGTACTTATGTAACTGTAAAGTGGGCAACTATAATCACCAAATCAGTGGTCCTTGAGCTTCTTTTTTGCAGCACTCAGAGCTCTTATTGCCCGTTGAGATGAGAAAGATATGAAAACTATTATGTAGCTTGAAAACAAGCATATTACATTAAAGTGTAGTTCCTTCTAGACCCTTTTATTTGCATCATAAATGATGCAACCATATCATGTAGCATTTCATTCTGCAAAATATTAACCCTTGCTGACCTTTGGCCACCAAGAGGTTCATCACCCTTGTCCCACACTTAGTAAATTTTATTTCTATTTCTATTTAATGCTAGCACTGACAGACATGAGTCAATAGATTTTAATAATAAATTATTTTATTGCAATAATAAATATAGTGCTAGTGAAGGGATAGCTTGGTTGGTTGAGTTATTGAATATATATCCAGCATTAATTCCTATGTACTAATATTATTATTTTTTAAAGTTTTAAAATGCTAATCAAAGGATTTGTTTTTCCTATATTGGACAATTTAATTTAATTCTAGCTATTATAAACTTGCTAGAATTAATAGTAAAATCCTATGATAGGAGTTCCATAGGAATTACTTCAGTTGCTTATTGTAAGATAATGGAAGAAGAATAGTTCATTCTAGTAGTTTCATTCTATGATTATAATTGTTTTATTAGAGGTAGTATATTTTTGATAAACTAAAACAACTAAAAGAATTAAGAAATTGTAATATGGATCTACATTGAAAATAATAAATAAAAACAGTAGATACTATGTTTTAGACTATTATTTAATCTTTTTTATTCCTGGTTATAATCATAATTTAATAATTGCTGATTATCAATAATCAGGCATTGACTGCATTCAAATATTGTACTATGACTTAGTTTTCTTAATTGTAGACAATGCAATGCAATGTTATCAAAGCCTAGTTTCTCTAGTAAACCAGAAATTATTTCTCAAACATAGGGTGTTAATCAAGATTTATATGACTTTTTTATAGCCAAATCTATGCTGAGGTTTACAGTGGATTGCACTCTGTCCTAAAGGTGCTTTTTCAAAAGGCAGCTGAGCTTTGTTTTTTCTTGAAGATGTTTCAGTTGTCATCCAAGAACCATCTTCAGTTTTGGATTGCATTATTATTAGATTTCTTCTCTAATGCCTTTATTGTACTTATTGAGTAATTTACAATGTCATATGCATTGGCTGCATGCCAGAGATGTTCAGTTCATGGTTTGCTCCTAAATTCATGTCCCTTGCAGTTCCCAGATGGCCTAGAAATTAGAATGTCCCAGGGTAAACTCTGGCATACATATTCCTTATTTCTTGCTATCTTTCCCGCTTACATTTATTTGTACTTGCAAAAAAATTTCTTGAAATAGTATCATAGTAGTAACCAACCAACTTGTTCTGAAGGCAAGAGACAACCAAAGAATGGGGGCTCTATGATTCATTAAACCAACCCAGCATTTTAGGCTTCCATACAGATCTGCAAAAGACTGCAGTTTCTTTCAGAACTGCATTTAGAGTTCCTTAAAGCAGTACATCTTTTTTCAGATTCTTGAAGATACCTAAAGAAAGCTGGGCTGCTTTAATAAATAGGGATGCTATTTTCTGAAGAGGTCAAAAACATTTCTTCCATGTAATTTTCAAAGTAGTTCCAATACTGTGAATGAACTCCTTCCAGACATGTGATCCATGACAATAGCTCTTCCCACAAAGCAGGTAAGAAGCTCTGCAGAAACGCAAGCTGTGATAAGGATAGGGAGGGAGAGGGGTGGTTGAGAAATATGAAATAATAAATAAATACACCCCCTCCCCCTGCAAAAAAACAAAACAAAAACTAAGCTGGTTTCCAAAGCACTTTAGCTTCAACATTCATTGTTGTTACTGATGATTTCTTAGCTAGGCAGAGCTGTGAGAGGGGATCAACAACTGAAAGGGAGGTCCCAATCTGTTCTCACAGGGCTGGGTCAGAGTTGCCCTGGAAATTGTGACTCAAAACTTTTGTGGCCACTGTGCACTTTACTCCCAGGAAGTTCTAAGAAGTTGAAGCTGCAGCTTGGTTAAGCTGATGACTCAGAAGTGTGAAGATTCATATTTAACACTTGGTAATCAGAGGTGGCCTTGAACAATTTAACAACATTTTTGAAAAACAGAATTTTGTAAGTGATATCAGCCACATTGTGCTTTAAGAAGCTAATAAAGCATTGCATTGGAAACCACATTAAAACCATAAGGGGTACTTGCTAAAAGGCCAGCATTGTTTGATATTCTAGGAGAAGGCAAATGATTTTACAGTCAAATCAATTATTATCTTTTTCTTGCTTCCTGAATTCCTAATGGAAAAGATAAATTTGTCTCAACATTTTTAATCACACAGCACAACCTCTGAAACAAATGGTCTTTTCTATCCAAGAAATGTTACTAAATTTCATAAATGATGGGATTAAAAAATCAGTGAAATGATAAATTACCTTAGCATCCATAGGGTAGGATAAGATCTTTGTTCCAAAGATACTTTTTTTTCAACAGGCAATTGGACTTTCTTGTTTTTCTTTGAAGACATTTATCTTCTCATCCAAGAAGCTTCTTCAGCTCTACCTAGATGGTGGGGAATGGAAGGGTTTGTACTCCTTGAAGACAGCTGGTCATTTGTATTCTTTTAGTGAGTCATCAAGGTCACCTGGAGGTTTACCATGTCATCAGGGTCACCTGAATGGTGGGAATGGGTGTGGTGCCTCCTTGGAACTGTTGAAAGGACTTTGTTGTATACTGGAGATAATGATGTCATATCCCTCTCCCTCTGTTGAGAGAGAACTGTTCAGTTTTGACATAGATGGTTTCTTTAACCCCTCTTTCAAACCAGTGTTCCTCTCTGTCCAAAATATGGGCTTTGCTTTCTTCAAAATAATGGCCTTTGTCTTTTAAATACCAATGGACTACTGAATCTAGTCCTGATGTGTTTATTCTCCTATGTTGTGCCATGCACGTATGAGGCTCCACGTCCATTTGCACCACTCAAGTAATCCTGATCACACAGATAAACTTTAAGGTGACATTAACAAATCTCTAAAGAAATGCCAGCTGTCTACAAGGAGTATAAATCCTTCCTTCCCCACCATCCAGGCAGACTTGAAGAAGCTTCTTGGATGAGAAGTGAAATGTCTTCAAAGAAAAACCAAAAAGTTCAGTTGCGTCTTGAAAAAAGCAACTTTGGGACAACCATGATCTGGATGACTCAGAATCTCCATAGACAAGTAGGATGGGAGAGTTGTTTCAAAGTCCTGCAGTCCTGAAAAATAGGCATGCTTTCAAATGTATGGTTACACTCAATAACTTTTTGGATTTTCCACTTCTTCCAGAGATGCCCCTGATATTCAGATTTGCCAAGGTTCTGACAAGTTTGTTTCATATGCATTGAATCATATTTTAAGATGGTATAAACTCATGATGCCTTTTTTGCCATGTAACACAAATATTATTCAATTTCTTTTAAAAAGTCAAATCAAACTCAAATTAAAACATGTATTATCCAAGTAGTTGTTCCTTCTTCCAATTGTGTTTTAACTTCCCATTGTAATATCGCAGCCCTGGAGTTCATTAAGTGTTCTCCTCCAAATACCAATCAAAGGCAAATCTGCATACTTTCTAAGATCAGTCAAGGTCAACTAGATGCTGCCACCTGCTATGGTTTTTTTATTTAAGTAACTGTGTAGCTTCATCTAGCTTTATTCACCTTTTATATCAAAATCCCTTGATCCCTTAATGTTATTTGATACCCACTTTATTTCTATTCAATTCCACAAGCCCTATCACAAAGTCTGAAAGCAGTCACAATAAAAATAATAAGCGTATAATTATTGATACAGTTATAACATGCTTTTGATGGTGGGTTATTTCTAGCCATTACCCTCTTCCTGTAGTTTATTTTCTTTCTCCTGCAAAGAGGGTGCAGGAAGCAACTTTCCATTGGTTCCAGGATTAATTATTCCAGGGTTGAAGCACTTGAATGGCATAAAAAACATCTCAAGTACTATGAAAACATGCATTGGTAAACACATGCATAAGAGAGAGATTTGGAAATAGGAAAAATAAATAAAAAAGAAAGAAGAAAAGGAAGGAAGGAAGGAAGGGAGGAAACCTAAAATAAAAGGGAACAAGCACAGGGCAAAAACATTACAATTGTGCCTGTAAATATATTGTAATTGCTGTGAAAATAATTATTGAGAAACAGGAAGTATGCCCACAACCAGGACAATGGTAAAATAAGAATAGGGAGATACTTTCTCAAAATAAATTCCCACTTTGGATTCAGATTTCTCTTATCTGACCGTTATCTTGATTCTGACTCTTCTTCATGTTTCTCAAAGTTTTTCTCATAGCCATTACATGTATGTTCAAAAATGTCAAGATTGAGGCCACAATGCTGTGACTGAAGCTTTGCCCATTTTTTTGTGCATTTTACTGTGTGGAAATGTTTATTTTACAGACAAAACTTTTCAGCATGTACTCCTGCTCCTAAATATGTGTTACTGATAAACATAACAATATTGAAGAATTCTACTGCGAAAGTAGACTCTTTCTTTGTATTATATGCTCCAATTCAGGAAGATGTCTGTTCCATTGTAATCCCAGGGGTATGAGTATAGCTTAAATCCATAACTGCTGAAATGCATCTGGGCCCATTCCACAGCCCGGATGATCTAAATTAATTATTCCAGAAAAATTACATGCAGCAAGCAAGAAGAACTGTGAGAAAACGTGAGTATTTTAACATGAGTGAAATTAAGTGGCAAGCCAAACAGGCCTTTTGGTTTCTGATAAAAATTTCTTCTTCAGAGATCAAAAGAAAAGGTCCTAACCAAACTGCCCTATTATCAACCACTCATCTTGCAAAACCTGGGGAATATCTTTGTATCAATCTCTCACTTCATCAAGTGAAGATGATTATTCCAGATGAATTACTAGAGGAGTAAACAATTCCAAGGTGATGAAGAAAAAGAAAGGGATTGCTTAACGAGAAAAAAAGTTGATCAGTTATTTTGCTAACCCTGGATTTGGAAACAAATATCCAGGCAATTTCCAATTTCTCATTTTACTGATGAGATTAAACTGATGATCTTTAGAATTCTCAGCCTAATAGTTTTTTCTGTTTTAAATTAAGGTTGTCTTTTCTATGCATTCTCTTAATTCAAGAAAAAAAATATTAATTCTTCCTAATTATTTTGGGAACAAAGGTATTAAGAACCCAGCTTTTCTCTTTCCCTCCCTCTCTCTCTCCTGTCAGATCTG
The DNA here is from genome assembly GCA_017656035.1 of Myanophis thanlyinensis. NCBI lineage: Eukaryota > Metazoa > Chordata > Lepidosauria > Squamata > Homalopsidae > Myanophis > Myanophis thanlyinensis. The sequence goes on from JAEANM010004030.1 coordinate 13,353, forward strand.
GACCATGAATTCAGGATGAGCACTAAGGAATACTGTACAGATATACTCTTTACTGTTATCTTGTGGTTAATGGATTTTTTATAGCCCAAATCTCCTAGGCCTATCACCTCTCCACTGCCATCCCCTCCCCTCAATGCTTGTGGGGAGGAAACTGCAGGGATTTGGTGTGTTTCTGTTATGGAGGCGTAAGCTGGAGAGCTACAAAAATTTTCTTGACACTGGCAAGACCAATTTATTTTATGGGTGATAATGAGATCTCTTTGTCGAGCTGCATGTGCCACTTTGAAAGGAATCTAGTGAGAATGAAAGGCCTTGATTTGATTAACAAAGCAGGATTGAAAGTGGTTTGCAGCAGTCTCTTGCATCCAAATCCCAACCATCTACTGTCAGGAAATATCTCCTCACTTATGCCCGATAGCCACTGCCAACAGTCTCCAAAACACTACTTTTAATTAAAAACATTATTTCTAAATCTGATTCACAGTTCATGATCTGGGGGAAAAAGGCTTCTAGCCCTATGAACATTTAGGCTGCCATGCTGCCAACTGAGACTGCCAGTTTTATTCCATGGTCTGTAGAATAAAAGATAAGTGTTGACTTACGCCAGCTTTTGCCAACCAGGTGTCCTTCAGAAGATTTGAATATTAGTTTTTGAATCCCAGCCCAGATCAATTAATGATTCATATCAGGAAAACATTTCCAGGGTTCTGGAGGTTGTACTCTTGGACATCCAGATAATCTTGTTGGAAAGAATAGTGGTTGAATTGAGTATTGTTGACCTCACTTAATTATTAAACAAGAGTCTTTTTATTCTTTTCAACTCAATGTTGAAAATGAAAGGAGCTGACTTTATCCGGAAGCAGGATAATTTTCTGGAAACTGAGACACAATGTGTTCCAATATTGTTGGTAGAAGAATCTAGCAAAAATAACATGGAACTTTTAAAGCCAGATGCAGTCAGGGTCTACAGAGAAATAAGTTTTGGAGACAATTCCCCAATGTATCAGTATGAGAGTGGTAGTTAGCTCTCTTTATTGACTCATTCATTCCAACTTCCTTTCTCTATTCTGTCATATAAACAAAAGCAAAGCTGTTACCAAGGGAATGGAAAAGGTCACAAACTGAATTTTTTTGTGTGTATTTTAGAACTATGTGTAGATGAACTTGGAATTCTCCAAGCATTCAGAGCTTGCTTCTTTCTTTGCAGACATTTCAATACCCAACTAGTAATATTATCAATGCGTGTGACTATGAGTTTGTTATCTGTTTATATGTAGTAGCTGGCCTTGCTAGGTTTTGTGGGGTGTAGTTTCCTCCCTGATGGCTTCTTCATCAGAATATAATTTTTTGCCTAATTGTTTGTCTGATGTTGATCCACACTTATGTGTATTTGGGCTACTGAGATGAATGTCTTCTGAATTGTCTTGGTGCTTTGCTTTCTTCTTAGTTTTTTTGTTCTCTTGTTTTTGTAACAGAATTTTTATTAAAAATTATTGCTATAAAGTTACAAACTAAAGAAAAAAATTGAAAGAGAAAAAATAGAAAAATAGAAAAAAATAATATGGTAAAAAAAGAAAACAAAACATATGAAGAAATGTTCCCTCTTCATCACAAGTATAAACAACTTAGTAACTTATTACCTTCTCTTCCTCTTTCCATATCCCATCTCTTATATATTACTAATCCTTAGGACTTCTGGCAGTGACATGGTGTCGTGGTGGTGCAGAAAATTGGCTCTCCATGCTCTGTGCTGATCTTCTGTCTAGCAGTGGTCTTTTGAGACCAAGTTTGGCCCTGTGGGGCCAGCAAAGAAGAGGGGAGCCCTCGAGGGTCACATGGGGAGTTGTGATCCCCTGCTACACAGAGAGGACCCCTCAAGCCGAGGCTGAAGAAGCTGACTTCTACAGTTGGCCTGGAGTGCAATGTTCTGCCTAAAAAGAAGGAAGCTGAAAAGGGCAAGTAGTACTGACCCAGTGGTGAGAGCAGAAGAAACTGAAAGTCTGGCAACTGGAAACTTGATGAGCAAGGACCCAGAGGAATGTAGATTGATGTATAGAGTGGGAGGTGAACTAGTGGCAATTTAAAGTGACAGTCCTAAGCAAAGGTGGTTGGAATTTAGGCAGCAGTGGAGATTGTATGAACTAAACTGAGCTGAAGGGGTGGGATTTTGAAGAAGAACTACCCACTGCAGTCTTTTCCTTTTTTGATAAAAATGGAGACCATAGGATAGTATGTTTGGACAGGAGAAGAGACAAGTGTTCGGAGCATTCAGAGGAGGAAGAAGTGGAAGGTAGCAAGAGTGACTAAGCAATCAGTAGCCATTTCAGAGAAAAAACAGAGGGGATCTGGAGGACTGTGAATAAAGATCCCTTTGGAACTGGCTCCTTCCTTGTACTTTGACTTCTCCCTTTGGCTGTGTGGGGACAGAACAACCGTAAAATAAATATATGTTTGATATAAGAATAAGAACAATTTAAAGTATAATTAGGGTTTAAAAATAATATATTTTTGGAAACTTTTAAACTTCCTAAGTGATTGCTATTTTGTAATAATATATATAATACATTCTGCTATAATATATGATATATAGAGTTATATAAGTTATTTAAGTAATTATATACTGGGATAAATACATTTACATATATATAGTTATTTACAAACCTATATTTATAATCTTATAATTTTATAATATAGTATAATATAGTATTTATAATTAAAGGGCTAGGGATTGATATATATACATAGTAGTTAATATTTATACTTACAATACTGATGTTTATATTTATAACATTCATAACATTTTAAAACATTTAATACTTATATTATAATAATTATATATTATAATTATAATTATATATATATCCAGCTGATAGAATTCTTAAGTATCTTTGAATAGGTATATTGTGTTAACTAGTACAGATTGTGATAGTGATTAAAGGGGTCACAAAGGTTTTATTAATATTGGTATAGCAGATAGTATAACAGAATAGAAAGAAAAAGATAAAAGTAAGAAAAACTGATAGATTAAAACAAAGTAGAATACTGGATGAGAATCTAGGAGAATATAAATAAAATTCTAGACAAGCAACAGAGAATATTGAAGGAGATGTCAACCACTACAACTATTACTTCAAACATGGGGAAGAAAGCTATTTCAACCTTACTGATCATAACAGCTTCACAATTAACAGCCTTATCATCAAACCAAAGGCAAAATGAAGGAAGCAAGACTGAAAGCGCATCTTCAATAGGGAAACCAAATTTAGAATCAACAATGCAAACAATGCAAGCAATGCAGAACACTTTACTGATGATACAGGAAACAATGGTCAAGTTCCAGGAAAACATATCCAAAAATCATGAAGAAATTAAAACAGAAATGGAAGATGTGAAAATTAAAGTCAAAAACAACACCCAGAAATTAGATGGAAAAATGGAGGCTATCCAAGAAGCTAGTCAGAGAAATGATCAGAGGATAAAAACAATTTGTGTATGAATGGAACAAACAGAAAGAAAATTAGAAGTGGTGGATCAAAGGATGATGGAGCATAATAAGGAATTAAAAAATTATTTGATTCATATAGAGATGGATCAGGCTACATACTATTTGAGGCTCCAAAATGTTGACAAGGATAAAGATGAAAATCTAGCACTGGTAATGGCAGAAATAATAGCAGAATTTATACAGAGGGATAAGCAAGAAATTCTCAATGAAATAGATGAAGTATACAGGATATATACAAACTATGCTAGACACCATAGGCTTTCAAGAGAGGATATCTGCTTTGCCCGCAAAAAACCAAGAGACACTATTTATAGAATCTCACGAGAAAATATCATGAAATACAAGGATAAAGAGTTAACAATATTGAAGCAAATGCCAAAGAGGGTAAGGGAACAAAGGAATGAATACCATTTCCTAGCAGCCCTTCTTAATGAGCAACATATATTATTTCACTGGATAGTACCAGAGGGGCTGTTGGTGTCTTGGGGAGACAGGAAAATTAAGATTGTTAATTTACAGAAAGGATGAGACCTCCAAGACCAAATTATAGGTGCAGAAGAGGAGAGTAGTAGCAGCAGGGAAGAATTGAAGCAGATCAACCCCATAGACTGGTGAAGTTTAGAGAAAGGAAGAGTCCAGGAAATGAAAAACAGGGAAGAGAAACCTTGAGAAAGAATAAAAACAAGGTCCCAAAGGGACCCCCAAATTAATAGATAATAGTAACTGGCATAGAATAAAAAAATGGATAAGGAACTGAAACTTCTCTCATTAAACATTAACGGACTTAATTCTCCAAATAAAAGAAAACAAATATTTGCAAAATTAGTGTCACAAAAAGTTGATATTGTGTGCCTCCAGGAGGTTCACATCAAAAAACAAGATGCAAAATATCTACAATGAGAGAAATTAGGAGAGCTTTATGTAGCCCTGGCAGGGAAAAGAAAAAGGGAGGTGGCAATGTATATCAAAAAAGGGATAAAAGTGGAACACATATATGAGGATGCAAAGGGAAGATTATTAATGATTAACATAATGATTGCACAAAAAAAGATTTTATTAGTGGTAATATATGCCCCGAATAATAGGCAGGAACAATTTTACAGACAAGTGTATGAAAAGGCCATAGAATTGGAAAAAGAAAATATATCTTTAATTGGAGATTTTAATGTTATTGTAGACCCCAAGAAAGATTATAGTAGTGTCCAGAGAAGTAAAAAGAAGAATACACTTCCTAAAATATTCTTTGAGATGGTGGAAGAATTTAATCTGATGGATAGTTGGAGAAGGAAAAATCAGAGGAAAGGAAATAAGTGGTTATACACTCTACTCAAACCCACACAAATCATGGTCAAAGATTGACATGGTTTGGACAAATTCAGCACTGGATAGAGAAATAGAGCTAGTAGAAATTATGCCAAATACATGGGCAGACCACAACCCACTTAAAATCATTTGGAGGGGGCAAGAGAGGAAGAGATGAAGATGGACACTCAATACATTAATTCTAAAAGAGGAGGAATATACAGAATGAATGACGAAAGAGCTAGAGCTATTTTTCCAGGAAAATAAATAATATCACACATCTGTACAAAATTTATGGGATATGACAAAAGCATACATCAGAGGAATAACAATAGCCTACAATGTAAAGAGGAAGAAGGATAAAGGCAAAGAGTATAATAAATTGTGGGAGCAGAGGAAACAATTATAGGCACAACTTCAAAAAAATCCTGGGGATGAAAAAATTAAAAATGAAAAAAATCTTAACTAAACACAAATTGAACCTATTGGAACAGGAGAAACATGCAAGAAATTTAACATTTAACAATTTACTTTGAACATGCAAATAAACCAGGAAGATGGCTAGTCTACAAATTAAAAAAGGAAAAAGAAAAAAGAACTATTCAACAATTATGGGATGAAGATGGAAATGTACAGAGCAGCATGGAAAAGAAAAAATTAATCGTGCAAGAATTTTTCAAGACCTAAACAAGGAATAAGTGATAGCAATAGATAAGATAAACCAATATTTAAAAGGGGACTCCACGCCCTCAGTGACAGAGGAAAAAAGGGTGGCACTAAATAGAGATTTTACAATAGGAGGCAATTAAAAAACAAAATAATAATAAAACACTGGGAACAGATGGGCTGCCAGGGGAAATTTATAAAACATTAGGAAAAACAATAGAATGGATTTTGCTGGAAGTTTGTAATGGAGTGTTAAAGGAAGCAAAACTGCCAAACTCACAAGGGAAGCATATGTTTCACTAATATCGAAAGAAGGTACTGACAGCACACAGATCCAAAATTATAGATCTATTTCTTTACTCAATATACATTATAAAATATTCATGAATATGATGGCAGAAAGGCTGAAAAAATTATTAAATGGTAAAATACATTCTGATCAAAATGGTTTTCTACCAATGAGACATATAAGAAATAACATTAGAATGGTAATTGACATATTGGAATACTATGAGGCACACCCAGAGATACAAGTGGCTTTAATCTTCTTAGATGCACAAAAAGCTTTTGACAGAGTAAAATGGCAATATATGATTCAACAAATTAAAAGGTTGGGATTTGGGAACCAATTAGAAGATATGATACAGTCTATTATTCCAAGCAGAATGCTAGGTTAATAATAAATGGGAAATTGACAAATAGGCTTAGAGATAATGAAAGGAATAAGACAGGGATGCCCGCTATCACCTCTACTTTTTATATTAACCTTAGAAATATTGTTAACAAAAATAAGATCTAATTCAGAGATTAAAGGACTCAAAATAAAGCAGAAAGAGTACAAAGTATTTGCTGATGACCTGGTAATTTTTATAGAAGAGCCATTAGAGATGGGAATAAAACTAAAAAAAGAGATAGACCAATTCAGAGAAGTAGTGGGTCTCATAATTAATAAAGATAAAACCAAAATCTTAACTAAAAATATGAGAGAGGAACAGAAGAAGGATTTAGAAGCCAAACTGGAATGGCAGACGATTAGAAAAATCAAATGTTTAGGCATCTGGCTCACGGTGAGAGTCTCATCAATAAAGGAAGACTATTATATAAAGCTGACCCAACATATTAAAAAAGACCTAGAGAAATGGGGAAAACTTCAACTATCCCTCCTAGGAAGAATTGCAGCAATTAAAATTAATATCCTTCCAAAATACTCTATTTATTCCAAACAATCCCAGTTAAATTAGGAAGAAAATTCTTTGCAGACCTAAATAAGATAACTACAAAATTTATTTGATCAGGCAAAAGGCCAAGAATAAAATTAAGTACATTACAGGAACATAAAAGTAGATGAGGCTTTGGGCTCCCAGCATGGGAAACTTATTATGAAGTGGCAAGTACAGTATGGATCAAAGATACAAAATAAAAGGATTTTAATGCTGGAAGGCCATGACATGCAGAGAGGATGGCATGCATTCCTATGGGGCACGAAAAAAAAAAGGAGCATGCATATTTTCATAGGCATATGCTGAGGAATTCTCTAAGTCAAATTTGGGGAAAATTAAAGATAAACATTATAGGAAAATCCCGAGATGGCTATTGATGATGGAGGCAATGATCTATCTCAACACAATAGATATATATAAAAAATGGCTAGATATCATGAAATTTTGGATGCCCAAGGAAGATTAAAAACTAATAAGGAACTAAAAGACAAGAAATTAAGTATAGATTGGTAGCCATACTTACAAATAAAATCTAGATATATCAGAGATTGTGAGGAATTTGGGATTGAGATAGGATTAAATCAATTAGATAAATTATTGGTAGGTACAGAGAAACAATTGATCTCAAAAATATATAATTACTTATTGCAATATAATCTAGCACAGGAAATTTTGAAGGGACCAATGAAAGCATGGGCCAGAAACATCAGACACAACATAGAATTGGAAGACTGGGAAAAGACATGGAGGATGAATTACAAAATAACAAAATGGTAGTATACAAAGAAAACCAATATAAAATGTGCTACCAATGGTATCTTTCCCCCTCAAGACTCACAAAAATGTATTCTAGTTTAATCCCAAATTGTTGGAAATGCCAGAAAGAACCTTCTTCCATATGTGGTGGCTATGCCCAAAAATTAAAAATTATTGGAATAAGATAAGGCATTGGATACAAGATATCATAAATGATCAAATAGAAATGGAGCCTGAAATACTTCTTTTGGGAATGATTAAAAAGGATTATAAAAAATAAGATAGGTATTTAATGCTACACATAATTACAGCAGCAAGAATTGCTCTGGTGCAATGCTGGAATGGGGATCAGTTACCAACAGAGGGTTTGATATTTCAGAAAATCACGGACTGTGCAGATATGGACAGACTAACTCTGGAACTAAAAGAGAAGAAAGTCTCAGAGTACTACTATAAGGGGTGGGAAAAGTGGTATGAATGGATACATAAAAAAAGTTGTAAATGAGTAAGGAAAGTGTATTGTTGGACATAACGAATGTATATATTATGTGATATATATTTGGATAATGGATGGATAAAAGAATATGTAAAGGAACAAGGA
>JAEANM010004031.1:0-21401 GCA_017656035.1 Myanophis thanlyinensis
CTCCCTCCCTCCCTTCCTTCATCATGGGGATGCTGCAACAGTTACACCTGTGAAAAACAGCCACTGAGTCCCTATTTTCAGCACCACTGCAACTTCAAACTATCACTAAATGAACCACTGTTAAGTCAAGGACTGCATTTTCAGTTTCATTGGTGAGTCGCAGGTGCTGTAACTTTGCAGTGAGCTGGGTTGAATTACAGATAGCACGGAGTGGGAGAGAAATCCTTGTAATAAATCATCCATACAATAAATCACGTCATAAAGACAAGGATTGCCTTCAAAAGCACTTAACTAGGTTGAATGTTATCTTTCTCCTAGGCAGGTGTTCCCTTAAGGTTGAGGTCCTCCTGACATTGATGCTGTAATTGGACAAGCTTCTATTTCTGTCTTCGACCCTGGGAACAATTGGCATCCCTCTTTGGAGAGGTCAGAGGTCACTTGTCCATTGGCATCTCTTTGGGGTTCTCCCTGATGTCTGCTATCCATGTGTTCAAGGACTGAGCGAAAGATTCTCACTCTAATGAGGTTCTGATGATAGAATTCCATTCCCTTATTAAAAAAAATCTACAAAATTATCCTTGATTTATCTAGCTTCACCTGCTTGTTTTGTCAGCCAAGAGTCCCACTTTATGCTTATAGGATAAGCTGATACAAGTAATCCTTGACTTACAACCATTCATTTAGTGACCAAAGTTGCAGCAGCACTGAAAAAAGTGACTTATGACCATTTTTCATACCATTAGAGCATCTCCATGGTCACATGATTAAAATTTGGACGCTTGGTACATGACTCGTATTTATGATGGCTGCAGTGTCCTGGGGTCACACGATCCCCTTTGCAACCTTCTGACAAACAAGTCAATGGGGAAGCCAGATTCAATTAACAGCCATGTTACTAACTTAACAACTGCAAGGATTCACTTAACAGCTGTTGGAAGAAAGGCCTTAAAACAGGACAGCCACTCAAAGAACCATCTTGCTCAGCCATGGAAATTTTGAACTCAATTGTGGGCATAAGTTGAGGACCACCTCTAGTTATCTTGTATTATTCATGTTGTCTTTAAGGAGGGTGCTCCAACACCTGCCTTAAAGTTTTTGAGATTGGACAACCACTTGCCTGAAATGGTATAGGGCAGTGGTGGCGGCGAACCTTTTACTTACTGAGTGCCAAAAAGTACGCACTTTGTGAGTGCAGTCTGCACTTGCATGCAGCTCCTCCACATTTGCTGAATGTGCAACTGCACCATCTTCACATGCATGCAGCTTTTGCATGTGCAATGCATGCATGCAAGTGCAGACACTCATGCACATATGAGCAATCACATGTGCATGCTCGGGAGAATTCCGAAGACCAGCTGGATTTCCTGCTGCAATCATGCGCATGCACAGTGGAAGCCCGAAGACCAGCTGGGTCTTTGCAATTGTGCATGCATGCATATGCAATCGCATGTGCATGCTCAGCTGGAGGTAAATTGGCCAACAGCTTGTGTGCCCAGCAAGATGGGTCTACATGCTACCTGTGGCACCTGTGCCATAGGTTCGCCATCACGGGTATAGGGTCTCTTGCCTGAGCAGGTGGTTGGACCGCCAAGATCTCCAAACTTCTTTCCAACTCTTCTGTTCTGTTCTGTTCAGTTCTATTCCATTCCAGTCCATTCTGTTCTATTTCCATCTCCAAGATCCCCTTCCACCTCTGTTCTTCAGTTATTCTTCTATTATTTTGTTATTCTTGTTGTTCTATTAACTCTGTTATTCTTCTGTTATTTTGTTTTTCTTCTGTTATTGTTATTCTTCTATCATTTTGTCATTCTTGTTATTTTGTTACTCTGTTATTCTGTTAACCTGGCACTCCCTGGCACCAAGGTACCCCTAGGCACTTCACTGAGTGCCCAACAAATTTCCGACTTTTTAAAGGGGTAAATGAATATTTGATGAACAGCCCTACATACCTACCAGGCAATGTGAAAGTGGATTCCTCACAAAAGTGAATCTCCTCACAAAAGCCATGTAGAGTCGTCCTTTGGAGAGACAGGTGGCAAATAAATTGAACAATAAATAAAATAAAAATACGCCCAACCCTAAAGGCTTGTGGTCTCATTTTAAGAAATGAAGAGTGGGAAATAAGGTTGCAGCACAGGCTTCTCAACTTTCAACCTTAATAAATGCAAGGAAATGCAAAGTATCTAGAGTACCTGAGGGTAGGACGAGAAGCAATGGATGGGAACTATCAAGGAAAGAAGCAACCTAGAACTAAGGAAAAATGTCCTAACAATGAGAACAATTAATCAGCGGAACAGCTTGCCTCCAGAAGATGCTTCATCACTGGAGGTTTTTCAGAAAGGATTGGACAGCCATTGTCCGGAATAAGGAAGCAGTGGGAACAATAAAAATCCTTTCCAAGTTTGCTATTCTGTTATTTCTTTAAGAGCCAGCAAAGAACTAAGCACCATCCTGTCCAACGCTCAACTTTACACTGGCTATATTTCTATTTATGTTTGTGATGCACCCAATTATTCTCCCTTAACAGTAATTCTCATGTGAATCTCCAGTTAAAAGATGCCCCTTCTTTCAATTAACATCAGGATGTAGTTGAACTTTGCAGTTTGATCTGTCAATTGCAATTGTATTGAATCAGTTTAATTTTTTTCCCAAGTTGCGAAAATGCCAGACCAGGCATCTGGAGATTCAGCCCAATCAACTTCCAAATGAAGCTTTGCAAAACCCTAAAACCTTTGCATTTTTATCTGTGAAGAATGAGGATAATACTCCCTAGTTGTGACCTTGATTTGGGAAGAATCATTCAAGTCTGACAAAGGTCTCTACCACCACTGTATACATTCTCTTCTATTCAGGGTGAAAAGGTGATCCTTTTTTGCCCCTGAATCAAAGAGAATTTATAGGACAGTGTGGTGTGCAAAATGATCATATGTGCACAACATTTATTAAAATATCTCTTGTTGGGTTTGCAGCTTTGCAAAAAAATAATTCAATGTACAGAGTATCATAGGTCAAAATGCAAATTCATGCCACCCACCATAACACTAATAAACAGTTTTCCCTCCTATCGAGATGGTGAGGTTTAGAAATTTAAATATTTTTTAAAGTCACATTAACCAGTTGTCAAAGAAGGAAATACGAGGCATGCAGACCCCTTGCATAAATTGAGATACCAGGGAAACCTTAAATATTAGATGGGATTAATGGTTTTAAGGAAAAAGTCTCGCTTATCAACTTAAGAGTAAGAAGATAAATGTAATTGCTTGACTCCCATAAATATGGAAGCCATCTAAACTATACTGTCTTACAGAGACATATTCATTTTTTTCAGACTGCTTCTCCAACCATCTTTTGCCAATGGAATTGGGGGATGCTTTGTATAATAAATGATATCTTAATTTGGAGACACAGAATTCTTAATGTGCAATCTGAGTGTTATTTCTGTGGTGTCAAAGGATTTTTTGCATATATTCTTCTCAACATTTATTGTTACTTTTTCAAAACATGCTTTAAAATACTTGAACACAAAGGTCAGGGAAACTGGCACAAATTATGTAGCCAAAAAAATATTGCATTTAATAAGTTGAACAATTGAGTCGTCCCCCCCTCCCCTCTAAGGTGAATCTTATAAAAATACTGGTCTGGGAATTTCTTCTTGCAAATGTTCTCTCCCAAGAGAGAGAAAGATGGACTTTTTCACATATGTACAGCTAGTCCTTGAATTAAAACTACAATTGAGCCCCAAATTTCTATTGCTAATTGAGACAATTGTTAAGTGAATCTCTGCAGTTGTTAAAAGTTAGTAGCATGATTGTGAAGTGAATTTGGCTTCGCAAAAGAGAATCACGTGACATTCCCGGGACACTTTTTTCCCATGATGACGCCGCTGAGGTAGGCAGCCATCGCAACTGCTCCGACCCTCTTTTTATTTGTTTTAATTTTTTTTCTAACCAAATTTATTTATAATTTAATTATAATTTAAGTAACTTTTAAACAACCCTTAAGCAACACCTAAGCAACTGCTAAACAACCGTTAATCTAAACCGGCCAAAGTATGGCCCGGAAGGAGAATGAAGGACAGAGCTAGAGAAGATGGCGCCGGGACAACAGGCTCTGGAGACCAGGGCAGGCTGGACAGTAGAGGAGGAGGCCTTGAGAAGCCGCCAAGATAGTGATGGACTGGATGGACACTGTTCATAACAGCAGACATTGTGTTTTTTCTCTGTTCCTTCGCCTTCTCTCTCTACTTGTGTTCACTTCCCTCTAACTGCTCCCTATCACTAACCTTATCCCTATCCTTCCTATAGACTATTCCCCTTGCTTTCCTCAATTTTGCAGTCGCATAAGCATTTCCCTATATGTCATATGTGTATCATCTATGTGACAAATAAATCTTGAACTTGAACTAAACCATCATAAATATGAGCCAGTTGCCAAATCCAAATTTTGATCACATGATCCTGAGAATGCTGCAATGGTCGTAAATGTGAAAAATGGTCAAGTTATTTTTTCAGTGCTTCCGATAGTCACTAAATGAAATATTGCAAGTCAAGGATTACATTGCAGCATTTTATGTTCATGTTTCCTCTTACAAGTGACAGCATGGAAAGCAATCTGGGGAGGCACATTAACTATGCAAAAATAGGTAGTCCTTGAATTACAACCTTTTTTTGTTATGACCGTTCAATGTTACAACGGCATTGAAAAAATGAGTTATGGCTGTTTTTTATTTACAATCATTGCAACATCCCCATTGGTCAGGTGATCAAAATTTGGACATTTGGCAACCGACTCATATTTATGACAGTGGCTATGGCCCAGAGTCATGTGATCGCCTTTTGTGAATTTCTGACAAGGAAAGTGAATGGGGAAGCCAGATTCGCTTAACAATCGGGTTACTAACTTATCAACTGCAGCGATTCACTTAACAACAGTGGCAAGAAAAGTCATAAAATGGGACAAAACTCATTTAACAAATGTTTCACTTAGCAACAGAAATTTGGAGCTCAGTAAGTAGAGAATTATGGGTATTAGAAAAAAACAACAAAACAACAAAGCACTGGAAACAAGTAAGTGAGAAAATAGGAAAGAAGCAGCAGCAGAAGAAGAAAAAAAAGGATTACAGAGGAGAAAAAATTAAAAAAGACTTTTTGTTTCCAAAGACATTGTTCCTGGCCTTGTTCCTTGATTTTCCTGGCATACTTCTGCTTTTAAAATTATGCATATCCTCTTATTTTTCAAAAGGCTACATACCTCTTTTTTTTCCTGTCCGTTCAGTCATGGCCAATTCTCGGAGAATCCCTGGAGTTTTCTTGGCAAGTTTTTTCAGAAGTGGTTTGCCATTGCCTCCTTCTAAGGGCTGAGAGAAAGTGGCTGGCCGAAGGTCACCCAGATGACTTTGTACTTAAAATGGGATTAGAACTCAGTCTCCTCTAGCCTGAGGCCTTAACTTAATTATCCTAAACTTACAGTTCATTTAGTGATCATTCGAATTTACAACAGCACTGAAAAAAGTGACTGATGACCATATTTCAGTTATGACCATTGTGACATCCCTATTGGTCACATGATCAAAATTTAAGTGCTTGACAACTGACTTCTATTTACGACAATTGCACCATCCCAGGGTCACGTGATTTCCTTTTGCATCCTTCTATCAAGCCAAAGTCAATGGGGGAAACCAGATTCGCTTAACAACTGGGTTATTAACTTATCAATTGCAGCAAGAAGGGTTGTAAAATGAGGCAAAGCTCACTTAACAACAGAAATTTTGGGCTCCGTTGTGGTGGCAAGTCGAGGATTACCTATGTATCTCTCATAGCAATGTAATAGGCAGATAATGAGCAGAACTGGTTGGATTCCTGCCTGCAGCTTGTAAAATCCTAGGGCAGGGGGTCACAAGCACAGACCCTCCTAATCCTGGGACAACTTCCCCACTTCACTTTTCTACCTCAATTTAGGTATAAGCAATCCTCAGCTTTACAACCATTAATGTAATGAACTTATGACAGCACTGAAAAAGGTGGTTTACAACCCGTTCTTACACAACTATCACCCAGTCAATGGGGAAAGCCAGATTTTGCTTAACACTGCAATTTGTTTAACAGACACAGCAATTTGCTTAACAACTGTGTCAAAAAGTTTTTTTTTTTTGCTGCCCAATTACTTCAATTTAGCAGCAGGAAGTTCCATGGCTCCCTTAACGACCAACAACCCTTAACCAAAAAATTAGGGTTAAGCCCCTCCTGCTCATCACAATTCTCATCCCAAATACAGGTAGCCCTTGATTTACGACAATTGAGCCCAACATTTCTGTTGTTAAATGAGACATTTGTTTAGTGAGTTTTGTCCCATTTTATGACCTTTCTTGCCACTGTTGTTAAGTGAATCACTGCAGTTGATGTTAGTAACCCAGTTGTTAAGCGAATCTGGCTTCCCCATTGAGTTTGCTTGTCAGATCACAAAAGGGGATCACGTAACCAGAGGACATTGCAACCGTCAGTCAGTTGCCAAGTGTCTGAATTTTGATCGTGGGGATGCTGCAATGGTGATTAAGTGTGAAAAACGGTCATAACTGTCATACTTTTCAGTGCCAACAGTCACTAAACAAACTCCTGTAAGTCAAGGGCCATCCAGAGGTGTGGGGATGATGGGTTTTGTCGTCCCCAAAGTTTTGTTAAGTTTTTTTTTCATAGATTGTGTATTTTAGATTATAAACTAACTTAAAAGGACAAAGATCTGGTTTGTTGACAAGGCTGCTTATATTACTTCCCCACAGTAAGAAGCTTATATAATAAGCTAAGCATTCTCATCTCCAAACTGTTCATTTTGAACCTTAGAGGAACAATCCGAGATTTCAAAATTACAAAGGTTTTTAACAGCCCTCCCTTCCTCCTCCTCCTCCTCCTCCTCATCTCCCTCCCTCTCTCTGCGAAAACGGGGAGCCTCCACAGAATCTCTCCCCGCCCTTTTATTGAGGCGCGGGCGCGCGCGCGGGCGCTCGCCCTTTTGAAAAAAAAAAAAAAAGAAGGGCACGCGGCCCCTTCCCTAACGCTTTCTAACGGTCGTCAGGGTGCGCGAGGCGAGGAAGGGGAGCGCGCATGCTCCTCTCAGTCTCCTCCTCCTCCTCCGCAGGGCTTTGGCCACGCCTCTCCGGTCTCTGGGTCGGTCTCCTCCTTTCGGGGAGGTAGAGAAAAAAAAAAAATCAGGGAGGGAGGGAGGGGGGGAAGAGCACACCCAACCCAGCCCCGCGTTTCCCGTCGTGCTTTGCGGGGCCCTTGGCACTGACGTGGCCGCCGGGAGCCGCCATCTTGTGCTCAGTGAGGGAGTCTGTGAGGGAGGCGGAAGGCGAGAGGCCAGAAGCAGGTGAGGCACCCGGCGGGACCGGAGAGGACGACGACGGAGACCCCCGCAGCCAGGCACACCACGCGACGTCGCCCGGTAAGCAGCCGACCCCTCACGAAGTCATGGCGGCGGCCCGGCCTGGTTCGAACCGACCCTTTTTTTCCGCTGAGGCGGCCGGGCCTAACTCGGGGCCGGGCGGGGCAGCGTCCTCCTGACGCCCGCTGCTATCCCGGCTGAGCTGTGGGGCTTTTTTCCTCCTTTGACCTTCCCCGCCGCCGCCCCCCCCCATAGGCGGGGGTGCAACGGGGTATCACCATTCCCCTCATCCCCAGCGGCCCCCCCCCCCGCCCGTAAAGGGGGCTGTAAATCAGGGCGAATAAAGGCGGCCCTTGCGCGGGATCCATTCCTTTGTAGGGCTCAGGCCTGGGACGGTTTGCCCTGCTCTGAGGTGGGGGGGGGGGGGTCACTTCACACACACACACACACACACTCCTGTAGCAGGGTGGATGATGGGTTTTGGGGTGGGTGATGGGGTTGGGAAAGGAAAATGAAAGGGTTTGGGGGTGAATAATGGGGGTTGGGAATGGAGGATGGTGGCGTTTGGGTTGGATGATGTTTGGGGGTGGAGGATGGGGTTGGGAGGAGGATGAAAGGATTGGGGCGGATGATGGGTTTTGGGAGTGGAGGATGGGGTCGGGGAGGAGGATGAAAGGGTTTGGGGTGAATGATTGGGTTGGGGGGGTGTCTTTTTCTTTCCTCAGCTGGAATTTGGCCCCAAAGACGTGGAAAGGGTGGAGATTTGGGATCCCTTAGTCACTTGCTGGTGACTTCATCAGCAGGACAAACAGTTGCGCAAGGCCAGGGAGTTTCAAGTACGTTGTGGTGGGAAGATTCTCTTCCTCTTTATTAGTTGAGGAAATTGGACTCAAAAGGTCTGCGATGACAGGCCTGGGCAAGAATCTTAATCCATTTGGCCAGGGCGGTGTAAAGGATTCTGTGCCTTGGGCAGAGGGTTGGGCTAGATGACCCCCAAAGGTCCCTTCCAGCCCCAGGATTTGGGAGGGAGGATGACATTTAAGCCATGACAGAAATACGAATCACCATTAGACAAACTTAGATTATTGTACACAATCTTAGCTAGGTCTTTCTGTGACCTCCTTAAGCTTGTTAGGCAAACTGAGCCATGAAATGGGAAGAGAGGTTGGGGAAGGAAAAAGAGGGGAGAGAAGGAAAGAAGGAGAAAGGAAAGAAACTAAAGAGAAAGGGGGGAGGGAAAAGTGGGAAGAAAGGGGAGGGGGAAGGAAAGAAGGAGAAAGAATAGCAAGAGAAAGGAGGGGGGAAGAAAAGAGTGGAAGTTGGGCAGAGGGAGATGCAACCTAGAAATAAGGAGGAATTAATTCCCTGACGGTGAGGACTGTGAAGCAGTTAAACAGCTTCTCTCCCAGAATCGTGGTGTTCCGTCTTGACATTTTCAAGAAAAGATTGTTCAACCATTTGACCACAATGGCATGAGTTCTGCTTTGAGCAGAGGGTTGAACTAGATGACCTCCAAGATCCCTTCCAGGCTTATGCTTCTCAAAGCTGTTTTCCTGGCCATTTCCAGGCTTGTGAACAGGATCTCTTTCTTTGCCATGCATGCAATTACAGCGCAATATAATTCTGAGCATCAAAGCCATCTCGGGGCAACGTAATATGTTACATAAGTTTCTTTTTCCTGAAATACCAGGAAATGTCAGGCCGGATTGATATTGCTAGTTTCTGCTGATCAGCCGGATGCACTCCACTGAAAAAAGTCCTCTTTGATTAATTTTTTTAAAGGAAATATGTTAAATAGCTTTCCAGTTGCCAATATCTGGTAATGAACATGCCCCTCATAAATACTTGGGATAATGAGAGGGAAGTTGTTTTCAAACATTAATATTTGTGTTTAAGAACCAGGTTTTGCAATAAAAACAGTGTCAAGGGGAATGTCATTGTTAAATTTATTTTTTCCTTAGTGAATTCTAATGTGTATTTTCTGATTTTTAACGTATTTATCTTTCCACGATGCAGTTCACCAGCCTACCTTAAATTTTGGCTAGCTTAAAGTTTTCATCTTTATCTTTCTGGCATGGAGAAATATAAACAGGATGCAAAAACTGATATAGAGCCAGAAGCAAACATCTCAGTTACTCAGCTTCATTCCCCCTCCTTTTTTCCCCAGCATTTCTTTTCCTTGTTTGTTCAATAGAACTGTTTGTAAGTTACTATCCCTCCACAGAGTTCTTGCTACTCTATGCAACCTTTGTCATCATCTACACTTTTGAAACATGGAGATTTCTTTCACAATGCTGGCAATCTCTTTTGTGTAACTCTCCTTAAAGAGTGTGCATAGGGCAAGCACTCTTCATCGTAGGTGAGAGATAATTCAAGTAGTCCTTGATCATACTTGGAACCAAGATTTCCATCTGTAAACAAGGCAATTGTGCTTGATTTTATGATCCTTTTTGCCATGATTGGTAAGTGAACCACTGTAGTTAAGTGAGTTACATGATTGTTAAACAAATCTGCCTATTCCCCATTGACTTTGTTTATCAGAAACCAGCTTGGAAGGTCACATGATGCTAGAGGACTCTGCAACTATTGAAAATAAATGCTGGTTGCCAACTAATCAAATCTTGATCACGTGACCATGGGGATGCTGAAACATACATGTGAGGACCATCATTAATGACTTTTCATAACTTTGAAAGGCTGCTAAAGGTTGTCAGTCAATTGGTGCCTGTATTATATTGCTATTATACCAGTTGTCCTCGACTTAACAATTTATTTAATGACTGAAGTTACAAGTCCCTGGAAAAAGTGACTTATGACCGTTTTTCACATTTATGACCATTGCAGTATCTCCCTGATGTTTAAAATTGGGGTGCTTGGCAACAGGCCTTTGTAATAGTTGCATCATCCTGGGATCACATGATCTGCTTTTGTGAGCTTCTGACAAGCAAAGTCCAATGGTGGAAGCCAGATTCACTTAACAACTGTCTTGCTTACCAACAAATTTTTGGCTTAACAGTGGTCATAAGTTGAAGACTACATGTAATAAATTTGGGGTGTGCAATTTGGCACACCTTGCAGGTAATTTGGATTGTATCTCCTGCAAATTTCAGCTACAATGAAAATCAAAATACTTGAGCTTTTTCTTGCATTTCCTTTGCTTTCTAATCAGCTGTTTTAGATGCATCTTAGAAGCATCTCTGTGAAATGTGCCCATGATTACAGATAGCAGCACATAGTCTGGCTTGAATTGCTTGGTCTGATTTTTTTGGGATTTAGTGTGTAATTGGAACAGGCTTGGGAAACAATTATGTTAATTCAGCTTCGTCTGGCATTTTTTCCAATCTCCATATTCATACGGCATTTATATCTTCCTTTGAAATTAAATTAGCAAACCGTAAACTGTCCTATTATCTTGGCTGGGATCACTTCACAGTTGCCATAATGCATTAGTGGCAATGGGCAACTTCATCTCGGAAGAACAGGTTCCTGAACAGTACAATGAAGTCGTTATTGTCTTAAATTAGGAGATGGCTCCAGGTTATAAAAGCAAGCCCTTGTTCAGACAGTCATGAACTGCAATTGAGCCAAAATTTCTATTGCTAAATGAGACAGTTATTAAGTGAACCTATTTTATGAACTTTCTTGCCATCATTAAGTGAATCATTGCAGTTATTAAGTTAGTAACATGGTTGTTAAGTGAGCCTGGCTCCCCCATTGACTATGCTCATCAGAATGTCGCAAAAGGGGATCGCATGATTGGGGACACTACAATTGTCATAAATACGAGTCAATTGCCAGGTGTCCAAATTTTATGTGACCATGGGGATGCTGCAATGGTCATAAGTATGAGAAACGGTCAAAAGTTACTTTATTTAGTGCCATTGTAACTTCAGATGGTCACTAAATGAATTCTAAGTCAAGGACTACTTGTATCTCCTTTTTTGTGCTCCTAGCTTCAAGCAGGTTGTAAAATTTGGGGGCCTTTGAGTCTGGTCTGAACTGCTAGAGAACAGTGTTTAGTTTTCATCCATCCCTGTACCTGCTTCAGACTTAAAAGACTTCTCTTTGGCATACTGGTTTTGAGATACAAGGTATCCTGTATTCCTGGAATACAGGTAGTCCTCGACTTAACAATTGTTTGTTTAAGGACAGTTTGAAGTTATAACAGTGCAGAAAAAAAGTGACCTCTGAGTCTTGCACACAGTGGTTACAGCATCCCCATGATCACATGGTCAAAATTCAGGCACTTGACAACTGGTTCATATTTATGACAGTTGCAGCATCCTGGGATCATGTGATCCTCTTTTTGATCTTCCGAAAAGCAACGTCAACAGAGAAGTAAGATTCACTTAAGAAGTGCAGTGAACCACTTAAACTGCGGCAAGAAAGATTATATAATCGGGCAAAATGTAACTTAACTGTCTCTCTTAGCAACAGAAATTTTGAGCTCAATTGTGGCCATAAGTCAAGCACTGCCTGTACTTTCAAGGTGCAACACCCACGTCAGGACCCCAAGCCAGTTGGCAGAGCCAGATTTCAAGGCCTTTCCAGAAGACCAAAAACAGCAGGTGCAAATCTCACCTCAAGGTATTCCAAAGGGTGGGGGAACTACAGCAGGAAAGAACCCCACCAGCTGGAACTCCGGCTCTCTTACTGACTAAGATTGGATTAAATCTAGTGACTGTTACCCCTTGAATCAAGGGCAAGCAAACAGCAGCTGCATCACAGTTGAAGGAAGGAAATGTCAAGGTTAGGACATCATGACACCTTTTGTCTTTAAAGGTGCTCTGGAAGCCTTGCTTGGTCCTGGATACGGCAGGCAGCAGAGTTTCCTAGGGCGGAGGGAGCCAAGCAGGTGGAACTGGTTATACCTGTTTTTATACAAATAACATCATCGGCTTCCTCCTTGTTTTTTGGCTGAACTGATTTAATAGTTGCTTTAATACAGGTAGTCCTCAACCCACAACAATCCATTTAGTGACTGTTCAAAGTTACAACTACACTGGAAAAAGTGAATTATAATTTTTCACGCTTACAACGGTGGCAGCATCCCTGTGGTCACATGATCAAAATTTGGACACTGTGCAACTGACTCATGTTTAGGATGGTTGCAGTGTCCCAAGATCATGTGATCCTCTTTTGCAACCTGACAAGTAAAGTTAATGGGAAGCCAACTGCAGTGGTTCACTTAACAACTGTGTTCATAGGCTGAGGACTGCCTGCACTTCACTATCTTGGTCAGCCATTTTTCCATATGATTCTGCCCGAGTATTAAAAAATCTCCTTTTCTGCCCCATATTGAGATGAGCAGCCTCAGATTTGTGCAATTTATGTATTTCCATTTCCAATTTAAAAATAAAACAGCCTGTAAGCTATTTTTAACATTTCAGATTTTTTGGGGTTATTAATTAATGGGGGCTGCACCATGCTCCAAATCGTGCTTAGAAGTCACAACTTCAATGCAGCATCCATTGATAACTTGTTAAAGCAGCTACATCTTCTTTCCTGATCGCATCGGAACCTTTGTTTGGTTAATTTTGCAGATCTATATTTTATAGCTTCCCAGCAGATCTGATTAAAAGTTGCTTCTGAGCCTCTAGAAGCATCCAGGCGACATGTACTGCCATTTTTAAAGTCAAATGTGTCCTTTTTCTCAAGTTATATGGCAGACAGTTGAGCTTATGAAAAACACAGTTGCAAATCCGTGTGACATGATAACTTCTTCTGCAAATCACCGCCTTACCTTAAAATTTGAAGCACTGTCTAGTATGTATTAAGAGTATACATTTATGAGTGACACTGTCCAGCTCAACCGTGCAAAGCATAAATGCAAAATCATATTAAAAAGTCTTAAATTCCACAGGGGGAGATGGGAATCAGTACTACATTAACAAACTTTCACATATCTTGAAACACCTGCGCTTAATTCTGATAGGGAAGCTTAATGTCTTAGGCTGCTGATAAAATATGAATGTATAATTAGATTTCCATTAATCTCACCCTAGAACAAATTGAAAATGTAACTGCAACTTTCATTCCAACCCCTTTTTTTCTATAGCTGGTAGGCAGGGGAATCTAGTGCAGTTCCGATTATAGCAGTTACCTTTTGTATTATCAGTTTTCTTGCTGAGTGTGAAAAACCTCGTTTTAGTTCTTATTTCTAAGTAGTTCTTTGGAGAATTAGGAAATGCCACTTTATTGCTGTTTTTATTTGCCTTTTACCATCCATGATGCCTTCATCAAATATTGTGGTTGATATACTCATTCAATACTTGCTTTGTGTTTAGATTTTAATGATTATTTTAATTTTTATCATTATTTTTATATTATTTGTATAGTTCCAAGAGTCACCGTGAGATGGGTGACTATACAAATTAAATAGATGCTGTATTTTGTTTTCCTCTAATTTTTAATCATTCTACTATGTAAAAAACCGCTTTTTGCATGTGCTGAGCCAATTAAGTAATGCAGCTTAATGTAGTAGTTTAAAACTAGAAAAAAAATGTCCATGTAAAGCATTATTGTGTGTGTTCTTTGCTTGTCTAGGTCCCTCTTGCTAGATTTTATTACGGATACAGATATAAAAAATACTAGGGAATTTGCTTTTTGCAAATACTGCAGAATATTAAATCCACATGGTATCAATTGCACTTTTGCAAATAGGAAAAAAAAATCAGAATTTTTGGCTAAATCTAGCAATCTGTACTTTATTCCAATGCAGGTAGTCCTCAACTTATGACAACAATTGAGCCCAAAATTTATATTGGTAAGTGAGACATTTGTTAAGTAAGTTTTGCCCTATTTTATGACCATCCTTGCCACTTTTGTTAAGTGAATCATTGCAGTTAAGTTAGTAACGTGGTTGTTAAGTGAAACTGGCTTCCCCGTTCAGTTTGCTGTCATAAATAACAAGCCAGTTGCCAAGCATCTGAATTTTGATTATGTTGCCATGGAGATGCTGCAACCATCATAAGTGAAAAATGATCATGAGTCACTTTTCAGTGCTGTTGTTACTGAGCTGTCACTAAACGAACTATTGTTAGTCAAGTTCTATCTGTACAGAAATACAAATGCAGTATTAAAGGGCTTGCTACCAAAGTATTGTATCACATTTAGGACTTAGAATTAAATATAAAACTGGTCATGAAGATAACACCAGATGCAGCAATCTAAGAATCACAGGGTCCGAAGGTACCTTTGGGGTCATCCAGTCCAACCCACTTCCAAGGCAGGAGTTCTCCTGCCATCTCGGACAAATGGTTGTCTGATCTTTTCTTGAAATTAAGCACCCATAACTCCAGGAAGCAAGCAGTTCCATACAATTGGAAGTCTTCCATTGTTTCTTCCTCTTCCTGCGTTACCTGGTAAGGAAAACCTGGAGAAATTTCAAGCTGGAAACTCAAAACGGTTGTAAGTCAAGGACTGACTATAGCTGCAAGATAAATGCAATGAAGGACTGACAAGAAAATTGTTTTTTTTTCCAAGATGTTCTGTGTTTGAAATGAAAACTGCTTCCATTGGTTGAATTCAACCTCTCCCTGTTCCGATTGTAAGGCTGCTTTAGGCCGGATACGTATTTGTGTGCAATTGAGGCCTTATTTCTATTGATTTTTCTCTTTCCTGTGCTACACTTATTTAATACTTCCCCTCAAGTATCATAGATTGGTATTTTTGGAAAGGGTCTGGATAGGAAAGAACACTGATCCCTCTTAAAACACATGAAAAAAAAAAACACATCCAGGCTCTATGGCCATCTGTAAATAAGATAAATGCTTGTTTTCTGACATCTCAGGAATTGGATATAGTAGGCTGCAGTGGTTTCGCCTGAGTAGCTCAATTAACACAGAGCAATCTCTATGAAAATGCAATCCCATCTGTGACCCCTGAGGCAAATCCCCTGAGCATAATTTGGGATATTGATCCCGAAGTTAAGGCTAGTCCAGAATGTGGCAGCCGCTTGCTGGGTTTAGCACCTGTCTTTGCGTTGATTCCAAGCAACAAGCCACTGTGTTGGTTACCCACCAAGTAGTGGACCCAATTTTCAAGGGTTTATGATTGGCAAATCCAATCCTGCTTGCTGAGTTAAATTTAATAACTTGTTTTATCTCCTGAAAATGTTGCTTGTCCCAGAGGGCTTGTAACAGCAAGGAGCTTAGTCAGACCTGCAGAAGAGGAAAAAATAATAAAATAATGTAATTCTTGGTGCTCTCTGAGCTTGGTTGTTTTCTTGCACCCGACTTTTGTGACTCAACTATGGAACATCATCAGTGCTAGAAGGGAGTGGGCTTGGATTTGCAGAAAGAAGGATTTGGGGGGTCCTCAGTGCTCTCTGAGATTGGTTGCTTTCTTGCAGACATTTCATTACCACACTAGGTAATACCAGTGCCATACGGGAGTGGGGTTATAGTTTCTAGCACAGATGATGTCATCTAATTGGGTCATTAACCATCTGCAAGAAAAGAACCAAGCTCAGAGTCCCCAAAACCCCACAGTCCTCCTCTTCCTCCAGTCCTGAAAACCACAAACCCTCCTAGCACTGGATGTTACCTAGCTGGGTCATGAAATGTCTGCAAGAAATCCACTGAGGACCCTTCCCCCTCCAATTCAACCTTGAGCTGCAAATATTTGCTTCCAGTAATGGCTCTTGGGCATGGAAGGGTTGACAAGAGAAGTTTCTGATCTTGGAATGAAAGAATTTGAGGCGTCTGGTTTAGTACTGAAGGGCAGGTGTTGTGGAAGTGGTCCCTGATGGGTTTTGAAAGAATATTGAGGGAAAAGGTCTGGTGTGCCACTGGCTATGGAGCCAGATTCTGGAAATAGAGGTTAAAGTGAGCTCCAGCCAAAAGGGAAGCAGCAAAATGTATTCCCTCCACCCCACCCCCACTACACTGCCCCAGATTAGGGTGGTAGGGAAGGGAAGGGAAGGGAAGGGAAGGGAAGGAAATAGCAGGCTGGGTTATATAGCAGGGAAGCGCTTATGTCTTTTCAGAAGTCGTTCCTCAAATGACTCCCTTGGAAATTAACGCCATAATGACAGGGCACGCTAAGTACTGAGCTAAATATACTTCTATAGACCTAATTTATTTATAATAGCATAAATAAGGTGCTTGGAAAGATATCTCAGGCTAAATATTGCAGCCGCCCAGTTATAAACAATGGGGAATTGCTCGTCACAGCTCAGGTAAAAACTTTCTTGATCCTTGGTGATTTTTTGCCATGAATAAAATACTGATTTACTGTGCTGTGATATTCCCAGGTAGTCCCAATTTGTATTCCCAAATCATCTTTCTAATATTTCATTGCCCGTCAAAAAGTTGAAAAAAATGCCCTGCACTTTCAAACCACGAGATGGGCAGCATATAAATTCAATAAATGAAATAAAAATAAGCCTTCGGCCTAACAACAACAGTTCAGTTGGGGACCGTTCAAAGTTACAACAGCACTGAGAAAAGTGAATTATGACCATTTTTCATACTTATGGCCTTTGCGTCCCCATGGCCACGTGATCAAAATTCAGACACTTGGTAACTGATTCATGTTTATGACGGTTGCAGTGTCCCAGAGTTATGCAAGTCCCTTTTGCGACCTTCTGATGAGCAAACTCACTGTGGAAGCCAGAGTCACTTAACTGTGTTACTCACTTAACGACAGTGGTTCATTTAACAATTGTGCCAAGAAAGGTTGTAAAATGAGGCAAAACTCACTTAACAACCGTCTCACTCAGCAACAAATTTTGGGTTCCCTTGTGGTAAATCAAGGATTGCCTGTATTAAAACTAATGTGCTTCTCTGAGGAATTGGCTGCCTTCTTCTCTGCAAAATTTGACAGAATAAAGCCACAACTCTGTTATTATGATGTCAGGAGAATCAAGTGGAGAATCCCATGAGTATTGTTAGCTAGGCATCTGATGATGCTTGGGCTCTAGAATTATTAATAGACATTCTTTGAGAGAATCGTACTGGTCAAACTGGATTCTGGCCACTTAGAATTGGACTCAGTTCCCTCAGAGAGGGGGAAAATGGGTGCATGGTACGATAGAGATTATTTTCATTAAGACAGATTTCATATAATCTGATTCATTCTACTGTTAACAATATGCCTAGCATAGTTTGCTCTAATTAAGTATGAATAATGTTGAATAACAATCATGGGGGTTTGTCCTAGCTATTTTTTCATTTAGAGAACAGGAAAAATGCATTTAATCTTTATATTTTATGCTCCTGTTTGTGTTCAAGCCCTTCCTTCCTCCCCCTCCCCCCTTCTCTGTCAATGACTGTATGAATTTTCACCATTTTACTGTAGTTTCATTGAACATATGGTCATTATAATACCGTAATTGTATATTGGAGCAAATGGCCTGTCTCCTGTCAAAAGTTTTACCCTGTGATGTAAATACCTGTTGCTCTCTTTGTGTATACATGGCAATTTAATATGCATAAATGCTGTCTTCTAAGCTGCTGTTTACAGGCTCAGCTTCTGTTTTGAACTTCTGTTGCCATAAACTGACTACAGCTAGGGCTAGACTTATGACCACAATTGGCCCTAATATTTCTTTTGCTAAGCAAGGCCGTTCTTGACTGATTTTTTGCCCATTTTACAACCTATCTTGAAACAATTGCTAAGAGTTGCTGCAGTTGTTCAGTTAGTGACATGGTTGTTAAGTGAACCTGGCTTCCCCATGGACTTTGCATGTCAGAAGGTCACAAAAGGGGATCGCATAACCTCAGGTTGATGCAAACCGTCATAAATATGAGCCAGTTGCCAATTATCTAAATTTTGACTGGGTGACCAGGGGGATGCTGCAACAGTTGTGTGAAAAATGATCAAGTTGCTTTTTTCAGTGCTGTTGTAATTTTGAATGGTCACTAAACAAATGGTTATAAGTCGAGGACTATCTGTACAAATGTTTACATGAGAAATAAACCCCCCTTGGTTCACAAGGGCCATTAATGTACACTTTTGGGGCTAGCTGTGATCATGACATTTTACTGAGCTAATAGTCTTGAATCCCTTTGTCTTCTAGATTTTCTTGGCTAGTGGGTGAACGACATCCTCAAACATGGGAAACATTTTTGCCAACCTTTTCAAAGGCCTCTTCGGCAAAAAAGAAATGCGTATACTTATGGTCGGACTGGATGCCGCAGGAAAAACTACCATATTATACAAGCTAAAACTCGGTGAAATAGTAACTACTATCCCTACTATAGGTAAGAATTCAAGCTTCTCTTCAGTTAAGTCTGGGTTTAAAATAAAATCAGAGTATATGGGTACATTTTGCGCAACTCTGGATAAAAATGTAAGATTAGCTTGTATAGGCTGCTTAATCAGTGATGAGTAATAACCAAGATCACGGTCCTTCAATTAATTCAAGGTCTTTCTTCTGCACTGCATTTTTGGAATTGCTTGAACTAAAGGGAACGGCATTGTGGACATGCTATATGAAGGTAGTCCTTAACTTATAGCCACAGTTGAGCCCAAAATTTCTGTTGCTAAGTGAGACATTTCTTAATCAGTTTTGCCCCATTTTACAACTTTTCCTTCCACAATCGTTAAGTGAATTCACTTAGGTGTGTTAGTCACATGATTGTTAAGTGAATCTTTTTTTCCCATTTACATTGTTGATCGTAAGCCCCTGACTACCTGTATTGTTTTTCAAGTGTGTTAAGATAAAAAGGTATGATTTTAAATAGAAGAAGTTTAACCATGCTTTAAAAAAAACCTCCCATATAGGAACACTCATTCATTTGTTTTTGTTTGGATAAAATCTGTTTTTGTTTTTGAAAGACAAGTCTAAGGTTGTCTGAGGATTCCTGAGTGAAAATACAGCAGATTTAATACTATTTAAAAACATTCACTCTTTAAATTGCCTTCATTTGATTAATTGCACTTGAAACTTTCTGGAAATAGCCAGCTAAGTAAAATGCTGTAAAGCTAAGTAAAAAGTATGTATATTATGTTGGTAATCAGCTTTCTGTGTGGCATATTTTATAAATCTAGGAGCTCACTTCTTCAACTAGAAAGGCTAACAAGTCTGTTTCCAGAGAGCCAGTTTCCTATGATAGTGAAGGTGCTGACCTAGAAACCAGGGGATGGCGAGTTCTAGTGCCACCTTAGTCATAAAAGACATCTGGGTGACTCTGGGCCAATCACCAGGAGACAAGGAATTTTAGCGCTGCTATAGTCCTGGAAGCCAACTAGGTAGTTTTGCCAATCACCAAGAGACTGGGAATTCTAGTCCTGCCTGAGGTCTAAAACTCAGCCGAGTGACTTTGGACCAGTCCCTTTCTACAGCATTTTTATACAGCGTTACAGCGTTGAGGTTTTCTTGCAAAGGGGAAATAGAAGTAGAATCACTATCAGTGGCACACCTTACCTCCTGCAGGCACAGGTGCACCCTCCGAGCACTATACCTGTGGTGGTGCAGTGGTTAGAATGCAGTATTGTAGGCTACTTCTACCAGCTGCCAGACTTTGCATTTTTGATCCTGACCAGCTCAAGGTTGACTCGGCCTGCCATCTTTCTGAGGTCACTAAAATGAGTCTTCAAGGTACCCTCCAATCTTGGAGTTCTATAATATTTCACACAGCATATGTGTAGTTTTCAAATATATTTATACTTTCTTCTGTTCAGTTTTGTTTCCAATTCTCAGAAGCTGACTGTCTTGACGAACCCCTGCAGTTTTCTTGGCAAAGGTTTTTTTAGAAGTGATTTGCCATTGCGTCCTTTATAGAACAGAGAGGGTGGCTGGCCCAAGTTCACACAGTAGAACTCACAGTCTCTTGGTGATTGGCCCAAAGTCACCCAGCCTGCTTTCATGGTTAAAGCGGGACTAGAACTCACCATCTCCTGGTGATTTAGGCCAAAGTTGCCCAGTTGGCTTTGTGTTTCAGCAAGACTAGAACTTACAGTCATTCGGTTTCTACTCTGGTACCTCAAACGTTACACCAAATTTTGCTCTCAGCTTTTTAAATATCACTTTATAAAACACCTTTGCAGAGGGAAAGGTTAGATTTTTCTTCATAGAAGAAAAAGAAGACCACGCGATTGGCATCCTCTTAAATCGGGGGTCGGCAACCCGCACCCCCCCCCCCCCGGAGCAGCATGCGGCTCTTTGGAAGCTTTGCCGCGGCTCCAACCATTGCCCTGCTGCCTGCCCGCCCGCTTGCTTGCTTGTTTGCTTGCTTGCTTGCTTCTCTGCCCGCCCACGCACCCGCCCGCCTGATTGCCCACTTGCTCGCTCGCTTCTCTGCCCGCTCGCCCACTTGCCCGCTCGCTCGCTTCTCTGCCCGCTCGCCCGCTTGCCCGCTTCTCTGCCTGCCCGCCCGCTTGCTTGCTTGTTTGCTTGCTTGCTTCTCTGCCCGCCCACGCACCCGCCTGCCTGATTGCCCACTTGCTCGCTCGCTTCTCTGCCCACTTGCCCGCTCGCTCGCTTCTCTGCCCGCCCGCTCGCTTGCCCGCTTCTCTGCCTGCCCGCCCGCTTGCTCGCCCGCTCGCTCGCTTCTCTGCCCGCCCACCCCCCCGCTCGCTCGCTTGCTTCTCTGCCCGCCCGCCCGCCCACTTGCTTCTGCTGGAGCCGCCGCCGCCGCCCCCCCACCCCCATTGGTACAAAAGGCAGTGGCGGCTTTTCTCCGGGCGGCTGCAGCAGAAGCAAGCGGGTGGGCCATCGGCGTCTGGTGCGGCCCGGCGGCCGGAAGGAGAGCCCGGGCGGGGGAGGGGAAGCGGGCGGCGGCGGCTCCAGCAGAAGCAGCCGGGCGGGCGAGCAGGCAGCGGGGCAATGAGGGCGGCGCAGCCTGGCTGTTCCTGGCCGCCCCCCGCCCACTGCCATTGGCGTATGATGCGGCCCGGCGGCCAGAGGGAGAGTCTGGGCGGGGGAGGGGAAGCGGGCGGGCGAGCAGTGGGGCAATGAGGGCGGCCGCGGAAGGAGAGTCCAGGCGGGGGAAGGGTCCGGGCGGTGGCACGAGGCAGCGGAGGGAGCGCGGGGCAGGCGGGCGCCGGAGCACTGCCCAGCCCAGGGCTGCCTTGGG
>JAEANM010004032.1:0-21399 GCA_017656035.1 Myanophis thanlyinensis
CTTAACTTATCTGCGGTTGCGTAAGCATTTCACTGCATATCGTACCCATGTATGATTGTGTATGTGACCAATAAAATTTGAAATTAAAAATTGAAAGTGAAATTGAAAGATTTCACCAGGATATTGCAAGGCATGGAGAAAAGATAACAAGGGAAATGGAATCTGTCCATGTTTGCCGATTACTGCTAGAATCTCCGCTGGGATGATCCAACTGCAGTTCACAAGAGAAAAGCCAAAAAGCGCCATTTAGATACTGAATAAAGATGGAACCTTGTCATTTAATCTGATGTTAGAGCTTGTCAGTTTTTTATGCAAAAAGCATGAAAACAATACATAAAAAAAACAATAAATGGATGGAAAGTCATGTCACTGGTATCAATAGAAATTTATAGTGATTGGTGTGGCACCATTACAGTATATCACATTTTGCAGAAAAGTTATGGAGCATAATCGTACATCCCCCTTGTAATTTTGAATTATTTTGATGTAATTTTGACCTGATCTTGGAAAGTGGAGGCAATTAATACTCAGGACTTAATTTTTCTTTATTGGTGACCCAATTCTGGTAAAATTAAGCTACATTCACATCCGACGCTTTCTCCTTGTAGACCAGTATAATATGATGGGAATATGACGTGAATGTATTCTGCTTTTCCTCCCCCTCATTTCTTTCCTGTATATTAATGTTTTCTGAATCTGTTAGATGTCATTAAAGATGGATGTCAGAAAATCAAGATGACAGTCACAACCATATAATCAATGCCCTAGCCCTTTGTACATGCATTACAAGAAACAACTTATTTGATAACATAGCTGTGGCCACTGACTTGACCCCATTCTTCAGACAGTGATCCAAAGATTGAGGAAAAAAATCTGAAGACACCAGGACATGAAATAGGTTCTGTTTTAGCTTTTCCATTATCTGATATTTGACAAGTCCTACTTTGCAGTTAAAGTTTAAAAAAAAGTTGCAGCTGAACCCTCATGATGAGCAGTATTAACTAAATTTAAAAACAATTAGAATAAATCTGAAGGATTCTTCATACACATATACTGTACACACACAGTTTAATTTAAAAAAAAAAAACCCTCTATTTGCATAAATCTCCAGGTCTCCTTTTCACAGCTGTTAGTTGTTCTGACAGCAAGATAGCTACATTTCTGATTCCTTTTAGCATAACTGGTGGGAAGTATATCTTTCAACTATAAATATCTTGCTCTGAAAGAAAGATTGCTACTTTCCAAAGTTAAAATCACTGTATACAGCCGTATTATCTTAAAACTAATGTTTTTCCAATGCAGAGCTTGTCACTTACAGGAAACATCTTGGAACACTGTTAGAATGAATCATATTATAAATGGTGGTTTTGATTTTCTTAGACAAAAAGATGATACTTTTTTAAAAAGTTCAAACATAAATGCAGCTCCACTTAATACCAGAACCAGATAGTTACTACCAAGAAATAATGTAAATGATATTAGTCTTCTTTTCTATGTTTTACTATGTGAGATATTCAGATCTGTAGAAGAGTTTAGACTACTGTATGTTGGTTTGACTGTGAATCACATTATGATCTATATTCAAATGGAGATGCAGAGTTGAATTCAGACTTAGTGTTTAACATCTGAATAGAGGCTTTTATGATCATCTGAATGTGGTATCTATGGCATACTAGAAGCTATAAATCTGAGACTAGAAACTGGAGAACTTTTTTTCCCTATCTGAGGAATAGTACACGGAAAATGCTGGTGAAGTACAGTCTGCTAACTATAGATAACTTTAGGAATGGTACTAAACTGTGCTTTTACAACTGTAGTTCTGAAATTCAGTGGTGCTCCTTGGATTTTACAAACGTTTATTGCTGTGATGTGTTTTGGATTAAATGGTAAAGATATGATGTTTTGAAAGATATTAGGATCTCCTGCTAATAAACAAAAGCATGCAGTTTCTACCAATAATACCATCAGAGCAGTGTACAACTACTACTTGTTATTAACTAGATTGTCCCTACAATCACTACTACTTGTTATTAACTAGATTGTCCCTACAATCACAAGCCTGGTGCTATTGTGATGCTTATTTACTTATTTCAGTAAAGGATATAAAACTGGCTTGTTTGTTTATGTTTTGATTTAGGCTTTCATGTCAATGTTTCAAATCCTGACACAGGAAGGATGGGTCGATGTCATGGATCAGACACTCAATGCTGTCGGGCACATGTGGGCACCAGTTGTTGCTATTTACTTTATTTTATATCATCTTTTTGCTACCCTGGTAAGTTGCAGGCACCATATGCATATATCAATTTTTGAAATGTATTTCGTGCTGACTCATGAGTGCAAAACTAGCTCATCTAATGTAACATTGTCAGTAGACCTCCAAGGACACCAAATACATGTTCTGTCACTTTAGGTTACATGCTAAGTAGGTGGACTTGTAGGGCAGAAATAATTCAAAGCAAGAATGGCTCTTTTCTCTGTTCCTCTATTGATCAGTTCTCCCATTCAATTGCTTCTGGGCATTTTAAGTTTTACAGAATAAAAATTGTCAGGGAGAAAACTGTCAGGAACAGTTTTCTTTTTCAAGAATTTCCTTTTTATTGATACTTGCTTTTATCTATTTCTTGAATATTATACCAATCACAGATTGGAAGTCAGTATTTCCCAAGGTAACTTCTAGCTTTACCTTGTATTGCCTTCCTACAACTTTTGGACATTGCCAAAATCCTTTTTCATTGCCTACTTAGAGTTACTCAGCTGTTGAGTTAAAGTCTGGTCATCACTTTTAATTTTATTACATGAATATTTTGCATTTTAATACAATTAAATAGGATCATTTTAATTTGTTACTGACACTTTGAATAAAGATTGCTACTCAGATCCCAGGAATGGATACACATTGAGGCAAATTTATGTGCAGAATTGTATGGCAGAGATAACTTACAGTATGTTTTTAGATCATGGATTTTCATTTATCAATAAAGGCAACTAGGTTAATTTTTGGAAAGAATCTGGAGTTCAGATCTGTAATGTAATGATCTGTGTTTACAAAAAATATAAGACGTTTTTAAACAAGACCATGCTTCTTCTTTAACCTAATAGTTATTAACATCCTGAATCACAGCAAAACAGGGATCATAATGAAGCAAGAAGAACATATATTTATTCAGCAAAGTTTTCTATGGTTTCATTGCATTGCAGTCTTCCTATAACTGTAATTAAATAGAAAGCTAATAAAAGACTTGGGGCAACAACTGATAATTAGAAGTTAATACAGTGCTTCTCTATTTTATGATGTCCGAATAAGCACATGAAAAATATCATGGTATGGCATACTAACATAAGAGCAAACCAACAATTAATTTGATATATAGATAGATATAGATATATAAATAAATAAATATATACAGATATAAATTAAAAACTATGAGGTTCTGTTCCCAACATATTTTAGAGCAGTTTGCAGAAGCCAAATGACCTCTGTATTGCAGAATACAATGAAGGGATGCAATTTTAGTACATCTTCATTGCTTTACACTTCTGGAATGTGGAATAGGGGCTTTTTATTAAAAAAGGAAGTATCCAATTCAGTGGAATATATGTGAAAAAAAATCTCATTAAATAGAAGAAACATAAGGATTGATGGTATCGTCTAGTGCAAGTTTGGTAATTGCAACAATAGCTTCCTCTACCAAGCTTCCTCTACTATTCAATTCATTAAGGGAAGGATTATTCCCTTTTTGGCCTAAAGTATAGTTATCCTGATCGAAGTAAAAATTGAGTTTTCTAAAGCTTATATTCTCTTCCTTGAGACACATACTCTTCTAAAAAATACAGATTTTCCCCCATCCCTCTCCAACATACATGTTATCCCTGGATTTTCAGATGCATACATTAATCTCTAAATATGCATGTATGTATGCATACTTTAATAATACCACTATTCCGAGGTTGTTGGCCAATGGATCAGAGGGAACAAATGCTAAAAACTACCTTATGCAAGCTCCAACCCATTTGCATACACAATGTGACGTCCCAAATACATATGAAAGGAACAGAACTTGCATTAGGATGGCCTGACAATGTTACTGTCCTTTTAACAAAAGCCCTAGAACCTGAGGCTGCACCTGTCATGATTAATAGTTATTTAGCAGTCCTGTAAAACTTCAGTAACCATGAGAGAGAAAAGGCTCTAGGAAATAGTGACAGAGACACAAGCAATAAAACAGCAGGAAAATATTGCAGCAAATGATAACTTGCAGAACGCAGAACGAGAAGGCGGGTAAAGTTCAAAAGTGCTAATTGTATGCACTTGGAAACAGTTCCTGTAGAGAGCTGAGAGAAATGAATAGTTTTCACAGCAGCGGCTAAGATAGAAGTTACATTTGAAAAGCAAAAACTGTGTTAGGAGTGAAGTCTATTATTAAAACTCAAAAAGGGATGGTGAAGTTAAATAATAAGCTGAGGTTTAACTCTTCTCTTGTGATAATGATCCAGATTTGTTTTTTTTAACATTCAGTAAAAATCTTCTTTCTATGCCTGTCATTCTCAGCCATAGAAATAGGAAATAATCAGCCTAAACCACACTGTATTTTGCACCCAAGGCACAATTCTTTGATCAAAACTTGAAACAGCTTTTCATTAGGTTTTCAGTTGGAGCAATTGCTGAAGGAAGGTTGAGCTGCTTATTGAGGAATATATATGCATGTACTTATTTATGTACTATATGTTCTACATATTTGTATATACATAACCAATCCATAAAATCCCTATCCAGAAATTCAGATCGTCTACAACTATATCTCTCCTCTATTTTGGACTTTTTCTTCATATTTATTTCACTAAAAGGATATTAATTTATTTAAAAAATATTAAGTATTCAGTTCTATTTTTTTAAATTTTGTAGATTCTGCTGAGCTTGTTTGTTGCTGTTATTCTAGACAACCTGGAACTTGATGAAGATCTAAAGAAACTTAAACAAGTAAGTTGTTTATGTTGGATGTTATTTATATCTAAGCTGTGATGCATTCACTTCTCTCTTGAAAATATAGATGCCATCTTCAGAAAGTAAAATAAGAGCTGTGTACTAAAACTTGATATGCCTAAATTTTAAATATCAGTTGAAGCAGAGGAAGGATATCCTATGATTACATTTGTTGAGCATTCAAGAACTCATTTTCAGTAGTGTTTAGCACAATACTGTATCATCTCTATCAAAATAATTACTTGAAAATCCAGGCCAGAGTATCATCTCACATTTCCTGAAAACATTAAGCATGATGCACATGGAAAGACAGACTGCGGACCTGCCTGAGCAGATTGCAAATACTCCTTCCTCCCCCTTCTTTCTTGGTCCTCCCTCATCATCAGGATGATCTAACTGCCAATCAAACAGCAACATTGGGCAACAAGAGGGAAGAAGACAAGATGGCTGCCCGGGAGCTCTGCAGCTTACAGGATGCATGAGGAATCACTTGAGTAGAGTCAAGGCCCAAGGATAGAAATAAAACCAAGAACTAAAGAGAGGCAGCCTTCAATTCTTACAGCAGTTTCCTGAACAGTAAAGAAAATAAATTAGGGTTTCAACTGAGCAAATCACTCTAAAATATAGTGTATTTTTAAAAAAAAATCTTCACATCTATACTTTGGCCTTATCTTGCCCCTGATAACTATGATCCCAGAACAACAGATCTTTTTTATGTTATGCCTAACATATTTATAGTGAGACAGATATGAGACTGGAGTTTTAGTCATTCTGACCTCAAATATTTGATATCAGACATTAAGCAGAGCCTTATAAGATATTGAATCGTAAGAATAAATCCAAAGTTTGCATGTTTTTTTATTTTGACTGGCCCCAATTCCCATTGCATATTTAAATCCTAGGATCGATCAAATGGTACTTTTATTTCACAGAGGGTAGGTTTACACCGGTCTTTATTGGTGAAATAACTTGCAGGTAATGCCACATGAAAAAGTATGGCTAGAGAAATGTCAATGATTATTCATTGTTTCACACAGCATTATTCAGTGCTGTCTGAAGGCTTATAATCTTCAAAGTTCAAAGTGCATTATAACATCATGACATAAGTTCATCTTTTCATGATGTCACAATGCACGTTTCAAGATTTATCCTCTTTATCCTTCTCCTGAAGACATCTATGTCGAAGTCATTACCTTCTTTTTTATATCCAGTACACATTCTTTTTGGAAAGATCTGTCCTCTTACACAATCTCTCATACTTCTCTTCCTATTAGTATTATATAGGGATGACTCAAATGCAATTTTTTTCTACATTTTTGCAATTTATGTGCTGGGGTACCTATAATCATGTGTAACAACTTCACCATCATTTAAACATCATTTTTCTCTGTATATATTAGCTAATTTTAGCTAATAATTTTTTTCCAATTTTTTTTCAACGTTTATAATAGTGCTCATAGATCTGACATGCAATAATTTTACATTTCTCAGTACAGTTGTTTTTTTTTAAGCTTTTCCATGTTTTATAGTTATTTTCTGTGCACACACATGCACAAACACACAAGTGTTGCTTAGTGGCTCTGTCTGATACCCTACCAATGTGCAAAATTAGACCCAACACTCCTTCCACTGTCCATGATTCAGAATAAGGTGAAACAGATCATAGCCACAACTGCCAGTACAAGAATACATAGCATGTATAAATTTCCCAATGATGCCACTTGACATAATTTATTAAAGTACTCTTCTATTATAAAGAGTTCTTCTATTATTCTAATAATAATCTATTCTTCTATTGCACTTTCTTTCTCTGTAGATGAATATAAACATAGCCAATACAATTTAAGTCTTAGCTACAGTATCTCTTGTTCAAAAATTCACTAATTACAAATAAGTGCCACCTTTGGAATTTATATACCATTAGCATTAGAATGTGTCCGTTTCCTTTGGTTTGAATCCCATGTGCAAACAGAGATGTGTCCTTTATGTATTCAGGGTCTGATTGTCAGTTAATAATAAAAGT
Organism: Myanophis thanlyinensis; assembly: GCA_017656035.1. Classification (NCBI taxonomy): domain Eukaryota; kingdom Metazoa; phylum Chordata; class Lepidosauria; order Squamata; family Homalopsidae; genus Myanophis; species Myanophis thanlyinensis. The sequence continues at coordinate 7,008 of JAEANM010004032.1, forward strand.
AGACTTTTAGCCTACGGCAGTTATACAGAAGCTTTCCCGTATAAACAAATAGGCCACAGCTATGTCATGACAGATAGGTATCAATAAGCAGTGCTCTCTGAACAAGGAAATGGCGTGACAGGGAAGGTTATATGTTGGTGGCTTGCGGGGGTGGGGGGGGATGTGTTGACGGTTTTGTTGAAGAAGATGCCAAATGTTTTGAGTGAATGGGGAGCAAGTGCAAGAAAAAATATACCATCACCATAGCTTTTCAAGTTTTATTAACAGATGTGACATAGATAGATTTTTACGGTCTTTTTATGGTCTCCTTTGTTAACAAATACTGAAGAGACTCTCCCCCCCCCCCTTTTCTCAAACTTCCAGAATTTAGGGACATGCCACTTTGGATTCCATAATATTTCTTTGTTATATGATTTTGTATTATTTTACTGGAATAGTTGGACTGTTGGACTGAATAACACTTACTGTGTGTAGAGACACTGCCAGAATGTGAAATCACTGAAGCAACTTAAAAGATTCAGAAAATAATTGAGTGCGTGGTATGTGTGTCTCCTTGCCGAACTCTCTCATCCCCTCCACTATCTCCAGGGATAAAAGGGTTAGATAAAAAGGTTTTAGATAATAGTTATTAGTGTGAATAGCTAACTTCAGTGGCAAACCTGAGATTGTAGGATGCTTTGCTGGGGTTTTTTTTTTCTTCAGCAAAAAAATAAATGCACCCAGGACCATTATCCTAATGGGTTTTAGAACATTACAGTTTTCATTCTCATGGAGAAGAATTCTTAATGTATTTTCTTTGGGGACTCTTTTCTTGCTTATGAATAGAAAAACAAACAATTTTATGAAGTACGGTTTATCACTTAAGGGTGCTGAACTAAACCATATCCTCACATAACCATATCATTCAGAAATTAAATTCAAGTGCATACTTAAAAATGAAATGCATGGTTTAGTAAAGGATAAATTTCAAATTAAATGATTTTAATCAAATACCACACTTAGGAAGTTGTAAATAGTTTACCAGCAATACTGTCATTTTCTAAAAATCCATAAAGAATTTTACAAATATCAACCTATTTCAGTATTCAATAATTTCAGTATCAAAAAAATCATTTAATTCCCATCTATACATAAAAGTGATTGGCATGAAAAATAGATTATTGTCTCTTTGTTTCTTAAACAAAGTGTCGCTATATATTAAGTGGTTAGTGATTCTGATAGCATTGCAAGAAAAGAAAAGAAAAAGAAAAATGCTGTAATATCTTTAGGTAAAAGTGTTACAGCATTCAGCTCAGATTTTTTTTAAAAAAGCTAGTGAAAGAACATGCTATTTTTATAAATACTGCCAGACACTACTGCTGCCTCTGGATTTTTTACTTGATTGTTTACAGTTTAGATGAATATTTTCCAGGAGTTCATAGCTTTGGAGATTTTTTCCCTTTGAATATTTCCTTGTGAACTCCTAGATCTTTAATGTATCAAAATAGTTTTGAAATGAAAACCAGTCCAATACTTTTAGTAAGAGTAGTTACTCTGAAATGGAAATAAAGAACCTATTTTCCAAAGCACCTGAAGGCAGGACAAGAAGCAATGGATGGAAATTAATAAATGAGAGAAGCAACCTAGAACTAAGGAGAAATTTCCTGACAGTTAGAAAATTGACCAGTGGGATGACTTGGCTCTGGAAGTTGTGGCTGCGCCATCACTGGAGATTTTTAAGAAGAGATTGGACAGCCATTTGTCTGAAATGGTATAGTGTCTCCTGCTTGGATGGGAGGATGGACTGAATGATCTCCAACTCTATTATTCTATTTTGTTATTCATTCTGTGATCATATGTATCCATCCCATCAAGCCCAAAGAAAGTCCAGAATGGTATAGGATCTCCTACTAGAAGATCTCCAAGACCCTTCCAACCCTATTATTCTATATTCTATGTTCCAAGTGCTTAGTGTAGAACAGGGCTATCAAACTCAAGGCCCAGGGGCGGGATCTAGCCTCTGGAGTGCTTAGATCTGGCCTCTGGAGCCAGCCTGTAAACAGCAAAGGACCAGCCCGCAGTGCCCCTGCCAGCAAAAACAGAGCTCAGGAGGGCCATTTTCGCTGGCAGAGGGTTGCAGGAGGCTGTCGCAGCTGAAAATGGAGCTTGGGGGCCTATTTCTGCTGGGAGAGTGCTTGGGCTGCCACAGGCACCCCCAACACAAATGATGTCGAGCTGGCCACGCCCACCCTGGCCTCCCAAGGTCAACCTGATGCGGTTTGACACCCCTAGTGTAGAACTTTCTTGCTTAGGCAATTACCAGGTATAATTGGATAAAGACAGCATCTTGCTCTCCATTTTTATTCTTTATTCATTGTCTATACAAAAACTTTGTACTTCATTGTTCTACAAAAACTTTCTAATACTAACAGCATTTCTCTTTTCTGTTGAAATATATTATAGCTTCAAAGCATGAATGTCACTTTAGTTATACAACAGCCAAGGTCAAGTATTGGAAGAAATAGGGCGCAATATGCAGAATATATTTGGTGTCTCCAGTTGTCATAAAGAGTTTTCAAAATTTCCAAGTCTTAGCAAGACTCTTTATCTCTAATTAATCAATTTTGTGAGTACATGTTTATATTCACATGGCAATATCAGACTACTGCTATTGTTTTGGCTCAGACTATTTGTTAATGAATGGAAATACCTGGCAAAGTTTGCCTGTCCATAATAGCTTCATTGCATTCTTGTAAATCCATGCTTGTCTGTTCAAATATACAATCTAGCCACTGGTCTTTGGTCAGCTTCTTTTTTTATTACCTTGAGGACAAAAAACTAAAATGTGTTGGGCTCCTTTCCAACGTCTCTTGTCATTGTGTTCAATGTCTTTTATCATTGTGCATACAAAATATTTAATTGTTGGTTGCATTATTAATGCTTGAGCAGATTGCTTTTACTTCAAATTGTATGAATTATTGTACTTGTCATTCAAGATATTGTAGGAGGAGAGGCATATTAGTGCACGGTGGCAGACTCAAGTTGAGCTTGGTAATAGCTTTTCAAACACATTAACAGGCATAAGTTTTTGAGAAAGTTGAGGAAGTCTGAAGAGAATAGGTTGGTTATATAGAGGCCAGTTGTGAAAATATGCCTATATAAAGTTTATAAACTTCATTAATTCAAAAGGTTCTACAATGCTTCTTCTGATTTTTTAGATGTTTGGTATTCTCAAAAATTATTTCCAGTAGCACAAATCAAGGCCTTAGATTTTAATTCAGTCTTTCTGATGGTCGAGCTTTCACAGTTTATATATTGTAACTTGAAATGCCATCCTTTGAAAATACTTACTTAGTTGGCAGGTTGATATCTCTGCATTTTACGATTTTGTATAGATCTGTGGTTGTCTTAACTAGCAGATGTCTTTTTGAGGGGTCCTTGTTCCTCTTTGAGCTTGCTTGTTTTCTTGCAAATGTTTCGTTACCCTGACATCATCAGTGCTACTGGTGCGGTTTGTTGTCTGTTTATATTTGGGTGTCTTGTTTGTCTGTGTGACTGCAAGATTGCAAATTTAAACTGAATATTTCCTGAATACTCAGACTGAATGAAATATTATACTTAGTTTGATGTAATATGATATAGAGAAGGAAACCAACAGCAGTTTCTTGATTTGGGAATAGACTTTTTAAAAAAAAAATCAGGTGAGTCTAAAAACTCTTCATGCTAAAAACTAATTATATATTTTCCACCTCAAGGAAGTCATTTTATTGTTGGTTGGTCTTGACTTAAGGAAAAAAAGCTTTCTTTGAAATTCTAGCACTGCGTACAAGTTAGTTTAAAATTCCTGAAAGGTGCTGCATTCAATTATGTCCTAAAATAATATGTAGATCCTGACAGAACAAGACACTCTCTAGGCTATAACATAAATAGTATATTTCAGGCAAAACACCACCAATGAAAATATCATGAGAAAGTAGCTCTTTATTCCCCCTTTCCTATCCAACTTAATTCTGTTATTTGATAAGATAGGAACTGACAACAGATACATTTTTTCAAGGCAATACAGTACTTTGGGGGGGGGGGGGGGTTTCTACCATGAACATTCAATGCATTATAAATATATTATTTTTCCTAATACTAAGCTTAGTCCAGATTGTTTTCCAGTCAAAGCTGAAAAACTACTTTTTTCTACATAATCCATCATTTGGATTGCAAACCATTTAAGAAATTGACATGGAGATTTGTGGGGGTGTGAGATTATGATAACATGTAAAGTAATTTCCCCATACTTAGTGGCAATCCCAAGAAATATTGACAAGGCCCAGTTTCAGCACAGAGACAGCTTTGGTCGCGTTGGTTGATGATCTCTGGAGGGCGCGGGACAGGGGTTATTCCTCTGTCCTAGTCCTATTAGACCTCTCAGCGGCTTTTGATACTGTCGACCACAGTATCTTGTTGCAGCAGTTGGAGGGGTTGGGAGTGGGGGGGGCACCATGCTACAGTGGTTCTCCTCCTTCCTCTCCGGCCGCTTGCAATTCGTACTGGCGAGGGGACAGAGATCGACCTCGAGGCCCCTAATATGTGAGGTGCCTCAGGGGTCGGTGCTCTCGCCCCTGCTGTTTAACATCTATATGAAGCCGCTGGGTGAGATCATCCGTGGCTTTGGGATGAGTTTTCATCAGTATGCTGATGATACGCAGCTGTACATCTCCACCCTAGGCCACCCCAATGAAGCCGTCGAAGTGATGGGCTGCTGCCTGGAGGCCGTGCGGAGTTGGATAGGTCAAAACAGGCTCCAGCTCAACCTGGCCAAGACCGAGTGGCTGTGATTTCCTGCGCCCAGATACAGCCAGCTTATTCCATCACTGGCCATGGGGGGGGGCGGAACTTTGTCCCCCGCAGAAGGGGCTCACAACTTGGGTGTCCTCCTGGATATATGGCTGTCGTTAGATGAGCATATTGCAGCCGTCTCCAGGGGGGCCTTCTATCAGGTCCGTAGGATTGCCCAGTTGCAGCCCTTTCTGGATCGGGGCGCTCTTTGTACAGTCACTTCTGCCCTTGTGACCGCCCGTCTGGACTATGCCAATGCTCTCTACATGGGGCTCCCCTTGAAGAGCATCCGAAGGCTGCAGTTGGTACAGAATGCGGCCGTGCGGGTAATTGCAGGAGCTCCTTGGAGCTCCCATATTACACCTCTCCTGTGCGAGCTGCACTGGCTCCCTGTGGCCTTTTGGGTGCAATTCAAGGTGTTGGTGCTTACCTTTAAAGCGTTCTATGGCTTGGGACCCGGGTACTTACGGGACTGCCTGTTGCCACCCTCACCCTCCAGCCAACCGGTGTGTTCCCATAGGGCAGGCCTCCTCGGGATTCCACTGTCAGGACGGTGTCGTCTGACAGCCCCGAGGGTATGAGCCTTCTCTGTGGCTGTGCCCTCCCTGTGGAACGAATTGCCCCCGGAGATTCAGACCATTGCGGAGCTCCGGGCCTTCCGGCGTGCACTTAAAACCTATTTATTCCAGCAAGCCAGTCTGGCCTAATACCTAAGGGGTTTTAAATTTTAAGTTTTAAAATTTTGAATCTTTTAAATTTAAAATTTTTAACTTTGGATATCTTAATTCGTTGGCCAATCTATTTAATTTGTTTTAATTGTTTTTAATTTTTGTCGATTGTGTTTTTAGAAGGCTGTACACTGCCCCGAGTCCTTCGGGAGAGAGGCAGTATAGAAATTTTGCTATTAAATTAAATTAAAGTTCTATTTATGCATTCAATATCATATAAATGAATACTGTAGGAGTGGTTTGTGCTAAAACCTTCTTAAGTTCTGATTAAACAAAGAAACCAACTGAGTTCAGCAGACTATGAGTATATGCTGTCAAAGTCTATAAACAATCAAAATGGAAAGAAAGGCCATGAGGATATTACAAAGGATTATCTGTATATATTTTTTCTAATTCTTCTTCCTCTACCACTCCATATTTAGTGTCATGGTTATGATAGTTCTCTCCCACACTATTACATTTTTAAGTATCTGATGTTGCAAAAAACAATCAGCAAAGAAGATGCAGACAATGTGTTTTCTTTTTCTTCCAACTAAAGATATATTTAGAAAAGGAGAAACTTTTTATTGATCTTTCCTAAAGAATGAATTTGCCCTTTGCATAGCTATTGCTTGTGTATCTTTTCCTCCTGAGTGCCATCTTTTCACAATATATAGAATACCCTGACTGTGGATATGTTCGTATTTCTTGATTATCTGGTATTATATTAAGATAGCATAACAGTAGTGCAAAGCCTCTGATTTCTCAGTTTAGATTTTCAAAACTGTATAGTAAAACATCGATTTAGATTTAGCAGATTTAGAATACTGGCAGGGGTGGGGGTTGACACTGAATTCAGACTACTTCAGCCAAACAGTGAATTAGCCAAGTATTTGTATATTTTATATTCCTTACATCAAATCTGTGTACATTACATAAAATGTATATACATTGCTACAATTCTTGGCATCAGCAGTAATTATAGGTCTGATCATGTAACAAACAAAACAAAAGTAGATTTATTAACTCCCTGATAGAATGCAATGCAACTAGCTTCCAGCCCTATTACTGTATCACTACACTATTATTCTTTTAGAACATAGAATGATAGAGTTGGAAGGGACCTCACCCTATACCATTTCAGACAAATGGTTGGCCAGTCTCTTTTTGAAAGCCTCCAATGATGGAGGAGCGACAACTTCTGAAGGCAAGCTACGTATGGCATTGGTCGATTTCTCTCACCGTTAGGAAAGTTCTGAGGTACTTCTCTTCTTGTTTCTGACCATTGTTTCTTCTCTTAACTTTTGGTGCTTTGGAAAATAATTTGACCATCTTGTCTTTGTAGGAGTCCCTCAAATATTGGAACAGTGCTACCCTGTCACCACTAGTCCTTCTTTTCACTAGACTGCACAAGCCCAATTCCTGTAACCATTATTTGTGTTTTAGCCTCCAAACCCCTGATTATCTTTGTTGCTCTTCTCTGCACTCTTTCCAGAGTCTTAACACCTTTTTTATATATATTATGGTGACCAGAACTGGATGCAGTATTCCAAGTGTGGTCTTACTAAGGCTTTGTAAAGTGATACTAGAACTTCACACGATCTTGATTCTATCGCTCTATTAATGCAGCCTAGTATTGCATTGGCTTTTTTGGCTGTTATCACACACTATTGGCTCATAGTTAAATAATTGTCCACTAGGACTCCAAGATCATTTCACTGTTGTTAAGACAAGTTTCACTTAGTCTATTCCTATACAGCTGTTTTTTTCTTGCCTAAATATAAAATCTTATTTTTATCTCTGTCGGATTTCATTTGGTTAGCTAGGGCACAGTTTTGGCCCTTTTCAGTTTAAATCATCAAGGAAGAAATTAAAATATATTCTGAATCCAATAAGTCCAGAGCATTGCAAACTTCATTTTATTTACACAAACATATACTACAAATTGTCAAACATAATTTACTATTACTAATAAATTAATAAACATAATCTTTTCAGAAATAAACTATTATTCAATCCTAGATTTCCTGCAGAGGTTAGTAAGTTTGTGAGGATGCAACCATTCAGTCTGAACCTTAGCAGTGAGTAAGGAATTTGGCCTTAATGTAGATGTGACAGTGAGGGTTCTGGAGAGCCTGGCTTTTGTAATAGAAGGAGAAGCATTCTCATGGGAATGTCTTCTGGTTTTTGCATAAACAATGGTTTTCCTCAAATAAGTTATGGGAAATATGGATCTGCCCATCCCAGTGCTGGGAGTTTGTAATCCTGCAGCAAAGTGCCTTTGATCCCAATGGCCTTTGTTTTCAAAGGTTGACCCAGAAGCACATAATAGATATGTATATGTAAAGGTGAAATTCAACAGATTCTAGCATGTTTGCTAGAACCGGTAGTAAATTTTCTAAGCAGTTCGGAGAACTGGTTGTTAGAAGAAATCTCCCTTTGTTTTTTTCCACTTTACAAAGTCAATCCTGTAAGAAAGGCAGGAAAAAAACATTCTGGTGTTGTTTCTAGCCTAATCTTTATTGCCCTGCTTATAGAAACTGCCCACCTAGTCACATGACACACACCCCAGCCACGCCCACCAAGGTTCTGTGAACCTGGCAATGAAAGAGACAGGAGGAAAGAGAACAACTGAAAATTAATTCCCGCTGTACTGTTTGTATGTTAAATAGTGTTCCAGCGTTGAAATGTACCAAACTGATATGTTTACAAAATCAATTCAGGTCCTATCCTGACTCCCATGCTCTTTTGGAAAGTGGCAATCCAATTAATGTTAAGTTGTTGAAATACATCATCTTTCATCATCAAGCCTAATTAATTTGAAATGTCCCAGAGGTGAAATTCAGCAGGTTCTAGCAGGTTCACTAGAACCGGTAGTAAATTTTCTAAGCAGTTCAGAGAACCGGTTGTTAGAAGAAATCTCCTTTTGTTTTTGTTTTTTCCATTTTACAGGGTTAATCCTGTAAGGAAGGGAGGAAAGAAACATTCTGGTGTTGTTTCTAGCCTAATCTTTATTGCCCTGCTTACAGAAACTTCGCACCCAGTCACATGACACCCCCCCAGCCACTCCCACCAAGCCACGCCCATAGAACCAGTAGTAAAAAAAATTGAATTCCATCACTGAAATGTCCCCTCATTTCCTAAACATTTTATTGCTTTATCTGCTTGTGTATTTACTTATTCATTTTTCTCGTGTTTACCTCATACCATAGTCAGAAAGGTTCTCAATTTAAAAAGTCACAGTTTCCAGAGTGTTGGGCATTTCATCCACACCATGAAGTCACTCAACGTAGCTACCCAGTTTTAGGAAAACTGTGCCTCTTAGTAAGAGCTCTTCATTCTAAATGCACCATTGATTTCAGACAGATCTGACCTTTTCAAAGACTGTATCATGTGGATTAAAATAGAACATATTCATGAGTTCCTGTGAACATTTTATTTGTCAAATATATGTGTGCCTTTTTCATATATTTGGCTGTTTAACAAAATGACAAATACATCTTTGAAAATGTGTAAATGTAAGTCCTCAACCCATGATAGTGACTCATAAATAAAATCAGAGAAAAGATGAGAGTGGAAAAAAGTTATCCATTATTTAGTTTGGCTATTCGAACTTGTTAAAAACTGCTCCAGTCTTAGCTTATTTCTGGTTGATATCATTACATACAATCCTGACAAAGCTTGCACAATTAATTTAGAATATTAACATTGGACTTAAACAATATTATTAATATTGGACTTAAATAGACTCCAATAAGAATTATTAGTAAAGTTATTATTTTTCAGTTGTTCAAATGGAATCAACAATTTTTTCTAGTCATATCAAAATGCTATTTATAATGCTGAGATTTTTTTAAAAAAAATTGTTCACACCAGCTTTACTGATTGACTGAACTTTGTCTCTCCTTCTTTTCTATCTTGTGTTCCCTGAAAAAGGATTAGTAACCAATTCATTTTATAATGCAATCTGACATATGTCAGAAATCCTTTAGTCCAGTTCCTGGTAATTCAACGCAGGATTGTTGCCTTTGACAAATTTAGGAAAGTCAATATTTTGTTCCTTTGATATCCTCTGTCTGATCCTCCAAAGAGATTTGGGGGCATATGTGTTACCGCAAAGGAAAGGAGAATGGAGAAGTTTATTTTTGTCAGCTAATGTTAGGCATCCCACATTAATATTTCATTTTTATCTTACACAGCGGTTTAAAGTTTGATGGAACCTGATCTCTCAAAGCCCCACTTACTTAGTGAACATCACTGATAAATACATGCAAATTCCAAGACACAAACGCTTACAGGTTAAACTAAATGTTCACTAAAGCTAAAAAAAAAAACCCAAACAAACTGAGCTATGAACTTTAGATACAGAATTTGAAGCTAGAAAAGTTATTGTAAAGAACTTTTACATATTTTGAACCTTTGGGGTAGAGTTGTAAGCCATTGGCTGGAGGAGGTTAAAATAATGCAAGAACTTTCTATAAATTGAACAATGCAGAGGAAGAACAAGGTATGCGTCATGCTGAGCAAATACTACACCCAAAAGTGTTCAAAGGCACTAAGTGAAGTTTAAATGCCTTATACTTCCCAATAGGTAATATTATCTCAGCACGACAGATGTTGTGAGGCACTGCAGAATGATTTTGAACTTAGATTATTTTTAAAGCACATTATTAATCATTATATTGTTTCAGCACGATGCTTTTTTTCCTACCCTTGCTTATGTGCTCTTTTGCTAGACTGCGTCACATATCAGTATTTTGATTGTGCCTCAGTGTTGCCTATATTAAAATTGGCCACAATTTGTGTTGCCTTGTACAAAGATAATTATTTTATTTGCTTCTGGCTTAATGTATAAATGTATCCTAAACAGAATGTGTGAAGCTGCCACAAGAAAGGCGTCATGGGTTAAAATTGCAAAGGATGGGTTTGCATTACTATGGCTTAGTGTAGAAGGAATTCCCAAATTCTTGGTTGGCAGACCAGTGTTTTTAACCTATTTGGGGGGAGGGGCTTGTCATGAGGTTTTTAATGGGTGAAATTCATGTCAAAATGTTTGCAAATTTAAATCAAAACAGCAACAGATATTGGCTCCAACTTATTCCCTGCAGTTCTACATAAGCATCAAATAAAATCAAATTTATTCATCACATATATATACATACATAGTATGAAATGCAGTGAAATGTGTTTTCAATCACTCGCGAGGTAGTAGGCAAAGAGGTAGTATGGACAGGGAGGAAGATTATGGAGTGGTTAAGAGAGGTAGATTATTTAAGAGGTAGATTAGAAATTATTATAGTCCTGGATTTGTTATGGTTTGGTTTAGGGTTCGTGTTGCCTGTGGGAAGTATCTATCCCCCTCAAACTTTGATTTAAAATTGCAACCCCTATCAAAACACACACACTCACACACACACCCAAAAAAATACAGTTCTGGTTTAACATGAAAAGTAACTTTAGTCCTATAAAGTTTTGGGGTATTTTTAAATAAAGTAGCATTCCATACACTGGTCATGCCATGTACCCAAAAAAGCTTCTTTTATACAGTACATACCTAAAGGCTTTATTGTGGGATGAGATATTCCATTCCTTCCCTTTGAAAAATTAACTGATCTGGAAAAGCTAAACAGGGCACTTGGACGGCAGATCATCAAGAACTACTGGGAAGTAGTCTACCTAAAAACTTCAAGAAGAAAACAATAGCAAACCTATGTTGCATTGCTGCAAAGAAAACTACACGAAAATAGTAGAAATGGCCCTCGACTCAAAGGGTGCCACTTGAGATATAAATTTGATAAATTCTGTGGATAAGTTGCTACCACTGAGCATGCCTCTTACATTCTTTTCTATTGCCCAGGGGCCCTTTTAAAACATAAATGCTGTAGAATAGTTATCTGCCATTCTTGCTTTTTTAAAAGATGGTGCAGTTTTATTAAAAGCTCTCCTCTCTCCTTCCTCTCTCCTTAACTTTGTACTCTTCATTGGGTGGGGGAAGGAATTCTAAGCTCCATTTATGTTATTTTCCCATCTTGGACTGATGCCAGTTTTTCCCCCTCCTTTCCTTTTGAAACACTAGTTTACCATTTGGGTGAAGAGTCTTTCTCGTTTATTTATTTCTCTCTCTCTCTTTTTTTTTAAAAAAAGGACAACAGACAGGCTTTAATTTTTAAAAAGGACACCCAAAAAAAACCCCAAGCAGAATATATAGGACCGTGTCACAACATGTTCTTAATGGACTTTTGAGTCTGTGATCAGCAGTTTCTGAATCCATCAGTACAAATTCACTTGCAACATTTCAGATTCGTGGTGATTGTGGGGAGGGTCTGTCTCTTTTTATAGAAGTGTGTATGCATGTATAAGCAGATACACATCAGTTAACCCCGCATTTGTACCTGAAATGATCTCCCTTACTGCATCGCATCCCCCTCAAAGTCCCAAGAGGGGCCAAGGAAAAGGGGTCACTGGCTAGACTCCCGGTCTGCAACCTGGAAGGAACAGCACATCTATCCTTTCCAGGAAGCTTTGTTTCTCTGAAATGCTTGTTGCATCTCCTGATCTGTTCTGAAACTGTTTTAATTAGTATATTAAGTACTTCCATGCTAAGAATTCATTAACGATAAGATTGAAGATAATTGTGGCCTTTCCAATGCCCTTAAAGATCTCCTTCTCCTTCACTATACTATCATTAAATCTGTACCTTTTGTTTATCCTTCAGCTCAAGGTGTTTCTAGGATACGTGCAGTTTGTTATAGCAAGAGCTGTTTGAAGGCAGTTATCCTTCCACAGGGAAGGCCAAAAGGAGAACCTGCCCATTAGACACCTTCAAATTATTTATGACAGGGGTGGGCAATTACGGCTTCTTCATGACTCGTGGACTTCAACTCGAAGCATGGCTGGCTCAGGAATTCTGGGAGTTGAAGTCCACGAGTCATGAAGCAGCCGTAATTGCCCACCCCTGATCTATGATTACTTATTCTTCAGGAGATTTCCTAGAGAGCATGCTAAAAATTCAGTTATATGCTCGGTTGGCTTTAGTAAGACACTTCATTTGGGCAACATTTACTGAGACACTTCATTTGGGCACCGCAGAAATTGGTGCCTACCTCATAAAGAGGTAGGCATCCTGGAGTACTTGGAATCTGTAATATAAACAAATGTCTATGTTGAATTTGGGTGGGTGGAGTGGTCTGTGCAGTTCATCTGGTTGAATATGTTTTAAATTATCATTCCTCAATTCTGAGGAAATAGGATGTCAGAATTTAAGTTCCCTCCTTTTTTATTGGTAACATTCTGTGTCTGCCAAACTATTTCTTTCATATTTTTGTTTAAGTTAATGGGTGTGTTAGTAGCTGGGTAGCCACCGTGGCTCATTTACTGTAGGGAAATATCTTCTGCCTATTACTGTTGCAAAAGAAATACCTTTGCCTATTAGCTATTGAAATGAGGCTATAATTCTCATTAGAACATGCTCATTCCTTTGGCTAGGAATGTCTAGGAAAGCTGCTCAGCATTAAACTTGCTAACTGCCCGTGAAATATGTTTTCCCTTAGTCCTTTGCATATGTTTTTTCTACCTCTTTCTTCTTCCTATTTTCTTTCTTTATTTTTTTTAGGATTCATACATGGCTGCCCATTTTATATACCCAGCTTTTGGCAGCTCACAGCAATAGTAAAAGCATGCAGTATGAAAAACAATTTAAAAACCAAACATTCAAAAGAGAGCACCTAGCATATTCTTTGAAAGTAGCTAGAAGAGAAATTAGCTTGTCTTTGAGGAACAGAACATAAAGTCTTGAACCAAGTTATGTAGCCTTCAGGTTTCTTACAGTGCCACTCCCTATCAATAAATTCCAAAATAAGATTCCTTGGTTTACTAAGAATGTAATAACTTCTAAGTCAACAGGGATTCTGTTTGCAGTCCAAGTTCAAAACATGCTTCTATTCATTAATAACAGATGAGTTTAAATTGACTTCATTTTTCTTATAGAATTTAGAGAACTGTGAAAAAACAAATATTTATACAACATCCTTTGCATTTAAGATCTTTCAAAAAATAGACTGCTTGAGTTTCAACTGTAACTGTAGCCTTAAAATAGTGAGAAACTGATATTAGAATGATGTCGGAATTTTCTGTAGTTCTTTCCTGCCATCTGGTGGTTTTTCAACTGCTTGCATTTGTTCTGGAAAAAAAAATATTCTGAAAACATTTTGTTCGGAAAAACAAAAAGAAAAACCTGATCCCTAAGATGTTAGATTATCCATTTTTTTTCTTTTAATTTTCAGCTGAAACAAAGTGAAGCAAATGCAGATACCAAGGAAAAGCTCCCATTACGCCTACGGATATTTGAAAAATTCCCTAACAGGCCTCAAATGGTAAAAATCTCCAAGCTCCCTTCAGATTTCACAGTTCCCAAAATAAGGTAGTAAGCTTTTTCTGCCTCCTTATTGCAAAGCTGACTCTTTTGAACTTTGTAGGCAGAGGGTTTTTTGTTTTTAATTTTCATATTTTGGGGTCTATAGTAATTTGTTTTTAAATGTGTAGGAGAGTTCTCCTTTTTTCCTGTCTCCTGTGCCAAAATTTACAACTCACTGAGCCACTAGGAGTTGAGCAGCATATGTTGTTGCTGTTATTGTTGTTGTTAAAAGTAATTTTCTTACAGTAATGTGTTCTTAAAAATAAGCCCCACCTATGTTCGTAGGGTCTTACTTTAAATTAAGTACCCCTTGACCCCCTGTCATGGTCGGATCACTCGCTCCTCAGGCTAGACTTCCGCTCTGCCCCCCCCACCACAGGGAGGCGGAGCCAACTAAATGGTTCCGCCCCAGGCGCCTGATGGACCCCGATAGGTTCCTGACGGAGCTTGGGCCGTTTCCCGA
>JAEANM010004033.1:0-21398 GCA_017656035.1 Myanophis thanlyinensis
TGCCTCAATTTGTTCGGTGAATATGTTGAAAAGTAGTATTTAAGTGTCACTTTCAAGTGTATATAATAAAAAATTTTCCTACAGCTTTTTTTTTTTCTATCGCAAAACGTAATCTATTCTGTGGATAACCCTCGTATTTTCTTTAAAAACTCATTTAATGGCGTACGTGTAACCCAAAACACTTAAAACAGAGCAGCGCAGCATTTTCAGGCGAGCTTTAACGACCAACTGAAGTAGGTAAGTTTACCCTTGAGAAGTTCTTCAGGAGGTTTCCTTTTCCCCTGGGAGAAATTTGAAGAAATTGTTCGTCCAATGTCTCTGCCTCCAGATAACTCTTGGAGAACGGCAACAGTCTGTATTGACAAAACCTAGCTGCAAGAGCATTAAATTTAGCCCCGATGACGGACAGGAAATCTGGAAAATCTTAATAAATTCGTGTAAGTCTCATTGATTGGAAGGTAGCGTTCTTCGTTTCTCTGTCTGTGTCTTTTTTCTCAGATGGTTCAATCACTAGACCACACAGGCTTCACGCTGTGACAAAACATTGATGTAATATGGTGCAAACCCACTAAACGTGTCGATCAAACAAAACGTAGCAAAAAGGAAAAAAAAATTAACAGAGCAGCAGGAACATTAAAAAACGAGGAGTTTATGTTCTAGCCACAAGAGGACTCCTGAGCTCCCCACGAGCTATGTTCTCAACCCACCAGCCCTCTCAAAGTGAAGTGAGCTGCAGGAGACGAGAGCACTTCAAACCGCTATTCAAACTCGGGCATTGTTATTTATGGGAACCACATTACTTCACTGCACCACTTGACGTTACAGGATAGAAAAACTCTGTGCTTAATGCAAACTGAAAACACATTTGTTGGCCCTGATTATTTTAATAAACTCTGCCACTGGGTTACAAACGGCTTTTAGATGACTGGGGAGACAGCTGCTCCAAACAACGCATTTTCAAGTAGCTAAGATTTTGCAAGTCTGGGCAGGTTAATCTTAGGAAAGCAATGAGATTCAGCATCTATATTGTATGGATTCTTGGAATTCAGTTTAATTTTACTGTATGTGTTAGTAAGGCAACTGACCAGTGACATAGATTTTATCCTTCCTTCCTTCCTGCCTTCCTTCCTCCCTTCCCGTCCCTTCCCTTCCCTTCCTTCTTTTCCTTCCTTCCCTTTTCACACAACAACATAAAATTTTGGGCTCAACTGTGGTCATAAGTTGAGGACTACGTGCAGTACAAATGGCTCTGCTATAAGCTCTTTTGTTATTTCTCAGACATCTCTCTCAACAGCAATGTTACCTTTCTGGAGGACGGTTGAAAAGAGAAAACAATTATATCGTATTTTCTTCAACGTTAAGGTCAGTGCCAGGAGTTTTCAAACCTTTATTTTTTCACTCTGGACCTGGTTACTTAAATAAAAAATAAACAAATAATCCCCAGAGCTTGTAATCAAGACACAAAAGCCTAAGGATGGAAAATTGGTTGCCTTTGAGTGAACTCTTTTAAAAGTTGTCGCTGCTAAGTCTTTTATTACTGCTAGTCCTCGACTTACGAGCGTAATTGAGCCTGGAATTCCCATTGTAAATCATGTCAGCTGTTAAGCAGATTACCATGTGGCCACACCTGATTTTACACTCTTCCTTGTGCTGGTCATTAAGCGAATGATATGGTTGTTAAGTGAACTTAACAACCATATCATTAACAAACTCAATTGCAGGAAATACGACTTCAGCAACGTTGTTACAGCCTCAAACCCTCCCAGCTCCAACCTCAAACTGTCTACCGTGGACCTCACCCCATTCCTAAGAGGTCCATAATGCAGGTATGCATAAGTGCACCAGCGTGCCTACCGTCCCTGTCTTACTGTTCCCATTGATTTGTATTTACTTCCTTCATTTATGCTCATGTTCATACCTATATTTGTTCTCTTGTACATGTTTGACAAATAAATGAATAAATAAAAATACCGTAAATAAATAAACTTTAAATGCTGATTGAAGAACTTGGTTTCCGGACACGTCAACCATCTTGGTATCTCTCTTTTGAACTTGGTCTTTTTTAAACTGTAATACCCAGAACTGAGCACTAGAATTCCAAGTGGTATCTGATCAAAGTAGAGTGTAGGAGACTTCCTAATTTACATCCCAATTTTCATCTCTTGAAAGGCTTGGAAAGACTGTTCCTATGACATCAGCTAATTTCTTCTCCAAGAAGGCAAAATGTGTGCCC
The DNA here is from genome assembly GCA_017656035.1 of Myanophis thanlyinensis. Classification (NCBI taxonomy): domain Eukaryota; kingdom Metazoa; phylum Chordata; class Lepidosauria; order Squamata; family Homalopsidae; genus Myanophis; species Myanophis thanlyinensis. The sequence continues at coordinate 2,234 of JAEANM010004033.1, forward strand.
ATTTTCAGACATTACATTTTTAATGTCCACACCACCTTGCAGTACGGAAGGATAAGACTCAGGGTGTGATGGGATTAGCTCTCACTCAAGATCCAAACCAGGGCCAAGCAATGAAGACACAATAGGAATTGCCCAACACTCTGTCAAAACACAAGCCTCTTCATTGCATCACCCAGCCAAGCTTCAACCAAGCTTCGTTCCGAACAAACATGACCCCATGGGAACAGCCAATAGCTTGCACAGAAACAGGAAGGCCCAATAGAGGACATAAATAACCCTCTCTCTCAACTCCATGTGGTCAGCTGTACCAGCACTATGTGCTTGATGGTTCTGCTCCATTAAACCATCTTCCTAATAGACCCTCCAGTGTCTTTCTCCCCATTTGGAACTGAACTAGATGAATATTTCTTCCAATACTTGCACTAAAAAATATACGTAGCTATCCACTTTTTTAAGAGTTACAACTAGGGTCACTTTTCATTTTGAAGTTGCAGAAGACCTACATGTAACAAGGAGGAGAATGAGAACAGCCCATTTCTGTCTCTCATCATCTTTTATGCTTCTCACTATTAATCTGGGTTTGCCAGAAAGGAAATCCAATCTGCTCTCTACTTTGGAACTGGATTGATCAGAATGTTGAAAAATTAGAAAAGGAATCCATGCAGGGAAGTGATAAAACAGCCTGAGCTGTTCTAAGGGGGATTTCATTTTTCTGTTTCCTTAAAGACAGTCCTTGACCACAATTAAGCCCCAAATTTTCATTGCCAGCTGAAAGACAGTTCCTACATGAATTCTGTCCTATTTTACGGCATTTCTTGCCATTGTTGTTAAGTGAATCACTGCCGTTGTTAAGCTGGTAACACGGTTGTTACGTGAATCTGGTTTCCCCGTTGACTTTGCTTCACAAAAGGGGATCACATGATTCCAGGACACTGTAACAGTGGCGGTATTCAATTTTTTTTACTACCGGTTCTGTGGGCGTGGCTTGGTGGGCGTGGCGGGGGGGTCATGTGACTGAGTGGGCAGTTTCTGTAAGCAGGGCAATAAAGATCAGGCTAGAAACAACCCCAGAACGTTTCTTTCCTGCCTTCCTTACAGGATTAACCCTGTAAAGTGTGGAAAAAACAAAAGGAGATTTCTTCTAACAATGGGTTCTCTGAACTGCTTAGAAAATTTACTACCAGTTCTGGCTAGAACCAGCTGAATTTCATCTCTGCGCTGTAACCATCCTAAATATGTGTCAGTTGCCAAGTGTCTGAATTGTAATTACCTGGACCATGTGAGTGCTGCAATGGTCATAAGTGTGAAAAATTGTCATAGGTCACTTTTTTCAGGGCCATTGTCATTTTGAGCAGAGATTAAATGATTGGTTGTTAAGCCTGAGGATTATCTGTACAGGTAGTCCTCGACTTACAACAGTTCATTTAGTGACCGTTCAAAGTTACAACGGCACTGAAAAAAAAGTGAACAATGACCATTTTTCACACTTACGACCATGGCAGCATTCCCATGATCACGTGATCAAAATTCGGACACTTGGCAACTGACTCATATTTATGATGGTTTATGAAGCCGGATTCACTTAACAACCGTGTTATTCATTGAAGTGATTCATGTAAGAAATGAAGGGCAAGAAATGTCGTAAAATGGGGAAAAGTCACTTCGCTGATTTCTCACTTAGCAGCATACATTTGGGGCTCAACTGCGGCCGTAAGTCGAGGGCTATCTGCACAATCAGAGGCCACGAGCTATATCTTCATTCAGTTATGAAGGGTGGAGGTTCGTTCTCCAAGCTTGTGGGTTGGTTTCCGAACGTTTCGTAACCAGGCTAGGTAACCTCTTCAGTGGAGTTGAGGGGTTATCACTGTTGCTGTTTTTTCTGCTTTCGACATTGACATCCAAATTCAAATTCAAATTCAAATTTTATTGGTCACATGCACAATCATACATGGTACAATATGCAGTGAAATGCTTACGCAACCATTCACGACCACAGGTAAGTTAGGGCAGAATGGGAGGGTAGGAAATAGGTTGGGAATAAGTTGAAGAGAGGAGGTAGTTGGGAAGAAAGGAGGTAATTGGGTAGGTGGTCACTTCATATATATGTAAACAATCGTTATGATCCTTAGTGTTGTGGTGGTGTCTGATTTAGTGTCCGTATTGCCTGTGGAAAGAAGCTTTTCCTCATTCTTTCAATTCATCCCCTCAATTCCGCTGAAAATGTTACCCAGTCTGGTAATGAAACGTTCGGAAATCAACCCACAAGGCTCAGAGAATGAAACCCCCCCCCCCCGATCCTCATCCTACAGCTGAGCTACCAATATATTATCTTCAAGGATGCTTTCAACCCTTCAGCATTCCTGTCATTTTTTAATGTGCCAAGGTGGGCACGCTTCCCAGCAAAGTGCTGGACTGTCATCGCCCAACATTTTAATTTTTTTTTCAATCTGCTTCTAGAACAGGGATGTTAAACTCAATTTCACTGAGGGCTGCATCAGGGTTGTGTTTCACCTCGTGAGGGGCATGGCCAGCTTGACATCACTTGTGTCGGGGGCGGCACCTGCGCCCAAGAGTTCTGCCAGCGAAAATGGACTCCCGAGCTCCATTTTCGGCTGGGACGGCCTCCTGCAACCCTCTGTCAGCAATAATGGAGCTTGGGAGGGCTACACACGGCCCTCCCGAGCTCCATTTTCGCTGGCAGATGCACCGCGGGCTGCACTGTTTCCAGGGCGGGCCAGATTGAAGCACCCCATGGGCCAGATTTGGTTCGCAGGCCTTGAGCTTGACACCCCTATTTTAGAATGACACCAAGGACGTTGGACAATATAATAGAGGCTAAGTGTCTTGCTTTGCAACGTTCACGTTTTCTATTAATAAAGAAATCGAGATGTGCACAGAGCAGAGATAACAAGGAGGAACTCCCTGTTACAAAATTGCTGTTTTGCAGAAATGTGAGTCCACCTCCTGTTAAGGTGACTGGCGTAATCTTGTAAGCAGAAAGTCCGTATGTCGGGAAGTAGGCCAAGAAGTAGGGCATACACCAAGTTGAAAAGCGGCCTGCATATGGTGACATAGAATAAGAATTATACGGCTGGTACCTCAGAGATATTCTAGTCCAACCCCCTGCTCAAAACAGGAGAGCCTTATACCATCCTTATACAATTGATACAAACTCAAGCTAAATCGCTCGAAAACGTGAGTGCAGAAAATACGACTTCAGCAACAGAGTAATCAATGCCTGGAATGCTCTATCCGACTCCGTTGTTAGAGCCTCAAACCCTCACAGCTTCAACATCAAACTATATACTATGTCCTCAACCCATTCCTAAGAGGTCCGTAAAGGGGCTGTGTATAAGCACACCAGCGTGCCTACCGTCCCTGTCTCACTGTCCCCCTTTATCTGTACTTACTTCCTTTGTTTATGTTCATGTATATACCTATATCTGCTATCTTGTGCATGTTTGATAAATGAAATGAAATGATATGAAATAAAATAAAATAAAATAAACTGAAATGAAATGAAATGAAACCTAGTCAAATGGTTGTCCAGTCTATTTTTTGAAAAGTTCCAGTGATGAAGCACCCATAATGCCAGGAGGCAAGCTTGAGGAAACAGCAACCAATCACATTTACAGAAGTACTTTAAGTTACAGTATTGCAATCCTGGTTTATATATTGCCCACCCAACTGTTAGATTACATTCCTAACATATTCCACTGATTAGTTTCTTCTTAGAAAAATTCTCATGTCAAATTTGGTTTTCTCTTGAAAATGCTTCCACCCATTACTTCTTGTCCTGTTCTCTGGTGCTTTGAAGAATAAGTCAATCCCCTCTTCTTTATGACACCCCCTCAAATACCAGACGGTATTGCCCACCACCAAACATACCTAGAATCCCTCCACCATTCATCCTGTGATTTAGCCTCCTTTATCATCTTTGTTGCTCTTCTCTGCACAATTTCCAGGGTTTCAACATACATTTCTCCTGATGTAAAAAAATAGTCTTGCAGCCAAAGTTTGGAATGAAAACAGCAATTTTAACTAGGGCTGCCTGTTACAAATTAAGCAATTATCAAACTTAATGAAGTTGTTTCGGCATGTAAATGAACAGCTGACCCCCCTCTGCTAGTGATTCAACGGTTCCCACCATGATTCCCGATTTCCCGTGACATTTTTTAATGTCCATGTATTGGCAGAAGCTTTGCCACATTTCAGACTTTTGAAGAACGCCTGTCAAGAGTTGTGTGGTCTCTACTCCTAGAGAAGTTAATTTAAGAGAGGCGAGCCGCATGAATTCTGATTTGCAAATCTATTCTCATTCCACCAATTTTTCATTGCATCAGCTGTACTCAGTGGAAACTAATAAACAAAGTTAGCAAAAGAGGAATTTTATTTTCTATCTATGTAGACCCAGTCACCACAACCATCCGGGACTGGCTCCAAAGTACAACTCATTATTTGGGTTACTTATCACTCAAGGCCATTGGGGGAGATGATTTTACACAGGTAGTCCTCATTTAGTGACAACTGGTACCAGCAACTTGGTTATTAATTGAACTGTGACATTGTAACTGTCCTTATGCGGTTTTTTTCATCAGTGTCATAACTGCGAATGGCCACTAAATGAGGACTATCTGTTCCATAGCACAAATATTGCAATTTCCATAAGTGATCTGAATCTGAGATGCAAGGACAGGTAGCCCTTGAGTTACAACAGCTCATTTAGTGACCGTTCAAAGTTACAACGGCACTGAAAAAAGGGATTTTTTCTCCACACATTTTCATACTTACGACCACTGCAGCATCCCTATGATCATGTGATCAAAATTCAGATGCTTGGCAGCTGACTTATATTTATGACGGTTTCAATGTCCCAGGGTCATGCGATCACCTTTTGTGAGCTTCTGACAAACAAAGTCAATGGGGAATCCAGATTCACTTAACAACCACTTTACTAACTTAACAGCTACAGAGATTCACTCAACAAGCGTGGCAAGAAAGGTCATACAGCGGTGCAATGTCTCATTTAGCAACATGAATCTGGGGTTCAAATGTGATCCTAAGTCGAGGACCACCTGTACGTAACGGCAAGATTTTGTATTACGATACTTATATCCACATTTTTGCATCATGAAGATGTATTGCCAAAGTCCTTCCCACCAGACTGTATTGTGGATACAACATTCCTAACGTTTTAAACCCAAAACTTTTAGTTCAATTTTGTTTGCATCTCCAAACACTGGTAGTGCAGCCTACAAATGTTAAATTGTGCATATACAGTAGCAGCTTTGGCATGGCTGGATAAGAAGCTAGGTTTTGAGACCTTTCGCACCTCAATTCCAGTCGAAGGTGAGCACTAATTCTGACTGTTAATGATGCTTTATGTATGACCAGGAATTCTGTTCCTGAGATTATACAAAATTATTAATAGAGCAGGCCTGACTCTCCATGTAGTCTTCAACTTACAACTCTATTCCTTTAACGACCATTTAAAATTAGAATGGTTATGATAGTGATGTTAGTATGATTAATGTAATTAATACAATTAAAATGGATAAGAAATGAAGGATAGAAATAGAATGCCTACTAATAATCTAAGATTGGTGTTATCAAGATACGAAACAGAGGTAGAAATCAGAAAGGGGGAAATTACTAGTATGAATACTGTAATAAAACATGTCAAAATCAGTAGGTAGATGAAAGTAAAGAAGTTGAAAGACGATTGTGTTATGTACAAAGTTATTAGAATGATGTGAGTAGCATTAATGCAAGGTTATCAAAATTGTTAATTTTATTATTATTACTTGGTATCAAAAGTAATACCCAGGAACCACACTGTTCAGGCATTTAATGCTTATATAGATCTAAAAATAAAAAAACCTATTGGAAAAAAGAATTAGAACGGCACTCAAAAGAGTGACAAATAACCATTTTTCACTCTTATAACCGTGGTCTATCCCCATGGTACCATGATCAAAATCAAGGCGCTTGGCAACTGACTCATATTTATGACGGTTGCAATGTCCCGTGGTCATGTGGTTATCTTTTGCAATTTTCAGACAACCAAAGTCAATGGGGAAGCTAGATTCACTTAACAATTGCAATAATTTGCTTAACAATTATGGCAAGAAACAGGACAAATCTCACTTAACAAGTGTCTTATTTGGAGCAGAAATACTGGGCTCAATTGTGGTCGTAAACTGAGGACTACCTGTATATAAAAGCTGCGTCTCTAGGCTGATGGTGGAAAATCCCTAATTCTTGATATTGGGGAATGAATTTCAACCTCCAGGTTGGGAAAGCTGGTTCTGATAAAAGCCCAGAATTTCACAACTTCTTATGGCTTGTCTCAATTTATGGCCTGACACATTATTCTTTTTTTTTTTTTGTCCCCGAACAGATGTTATGTGATCCTAATATGGAAAAGATTTGCCTTACTCCTTTGCTGTGGTCAGATCATATCTTGATCCAAATGTAATTTCACCCGTGATTTCCACTGGATAATAATTCCATCCATGATAATCCATACCAGGTGCCTAATGAATCTCTATCATTTCCAAAGGGCTATTTTGGATTTTCTCAGCTTTCTAGCAAGCAATTCAATTCAGTGCCTACAGACTGTACAGACAATACAGACAACAGGAGGTAAGAAAAATAACTTAAATGGCTCCCTGCTGATGGGTGATCCCTTGCCTTTCCATAGACCTCAGAACAGAAACCACTCATTCTATATATCAATGGAAGAAGGCAAAATGTGAATTCAGCCAAACACAGGTATGAGATCACATGCAGGCCTATAGTGCGGTCATAAAAGGAAGGTGGCCAGCATTTATTTAATTTATTTGTTACATTCACATGCCACTCCTCTGACCAATAAGGCAAGTTTGGGCAGTTTACAAACCATAAAAAAATTATTTTATTATTTTTATTTTATGGTTCGTCACAGTCAAGCTGGTTGTTCAGATTTGGCATTTTTATCTACCTGCCCAGTCCTTTCCAAGGCCCTAGGATAGACAGATATAGATGTTTGATTGCTTTTATTTTATTTATTTATGTTCTGTCGTTATTTTTACAATTAACTCAGCGAACATAGCCAGCACTATATGTTCCTCCTCCTATTTTCCTCACAACAACCCTGTGAGGTAGGTTGGGCTGAAAGACAGAGTGTGACTGGCCCAAAGTTACCCAGCTGCCTTTCAGAGGTAAGGCAGGATTTTGAACATGATTTCCCACTTTCTAACCACTAGGCTAAGCTACCTAATTAAAACTGCAATTACAATGCTATATAAAAACTAGGACCAAGGAGACTGGACCAAGCAGTCTTGTTCTGACCCAGCTCCCCACAACAAACCCTCTGAAGTAAACACAAAGATTCCTTTAATTAGGAGTGCCGACAGCCCTGACAAAAAGTTTCTCTCTCAAGGCAGGCTAACAAGGCCATCCGGCCATAAGATGAATAATTGTCTGTCACATCTATTCATCTCCACTCCCTGCCTTTTATTCCCAGAGCCAGGGTGGTGCTTCATTAGCAGCAGTGGCTCTTCCTTCCCAAGGATCAGCCCATGGATTTCCACTGCTCTCCTCTTCTCTGCCTTCTGAACACCACTTCAGGGCCCCAAGCCAACTGATAAAATGGCTTTTTTGATACTCTTGCAGAAGTCTGGAAGCAGTTGTCAATGATCCACAGGGCAGGGGCCACAGAGGAAAAGGCACTTCTCCTTGACCCACTGGCCAACAGTTCTGCAGTAGGTCCTTTGCACTGGAGTGAGTGGGGCAAGCTAGTCCCATTGGGATGAAACCGCTCTTCCTCTGATACCTATTATTCCTCCTCCTCTATTGCATTCAGCAATCTCATTTGGAGACAATACAGGAAATACTCAATTTGTAACAGTGCGTTTTAGTGTGACCCTTCAAAGTTACAACGACACTGAAAAAAGCAAGTTATAACTGTTTTTCAGCCTTATGACCGTTGCAGCATTCCCACTGTCATGTGATCAAAATTTAGACACTTGGCAATGGACTCATATTTATGACGATTGCAGTGTTCCAGAATCATGTGATCCCCTTTTGTGACCTTCTGACAAGCAAGCCAGATTCACTCAACAAGTGTCACTCAGTTAACAACTTGAGTGATTCACTTAACAACTATGACAAAAAAGGGCGTAAAAATGGGGCAAAATTCACTTAACAAGTGTTTCATTCAGCAACCAAAACATTGGGCTCAATTGTGGCCATTAAGTCGAGGACCACCTCCATACCTATAAATATAATAGAGATCAAGATGAATTTGGGATCGAGACAGGACTAAATCAATTAGATAAACTACTAGTAAGTACAGAGGAACGATTGATCTCAAGAACATATAATTATTTATTGCAGTATAATCTAGCAGAGGAAATTGTGAGAGGACCAATGATAGCATGGGCCAGAAATATCGGACATAATATAGAATTGGAGGATTGGGAAAAGATATGGAGGATGAACTACAAAATAATAAAATTGGCAGCATACAAAGAAAACCAATATAAAATTTCTCCCCCTCAAGACTCACAAAAATATTCAAATTTGAGACCAAATTGCCGGAAATGCCAGAAAGTGCAAGGTATCTTCTTTCATATGTGGTGGCTATGTCCCAAAATTAAAAATTACTGGAATAAGATAAGGCACTCCATACAAGATATCATAAATGATCAAGTGGAACTTGAGCCTGAAATATTTATCCTGAGAATTATTAAGAAGGAATATAAAAAAAGAAGATGGATATTTAATGTTACACATAATTATAGCAGCAAGGATCGGTCCGGCACAATGCTGGAAAGGTGATCAGGTACCAACAGAGGGTTTAATAATTCAGAAAATCATGGAATGTGCAGAAATGTACAGACTAACTCTGTAACTAAAAGAGAAGTAAGTCTCGGATTATTACAATGTGTGGGAAAAATTGTATGTATGGATACATAAAAGAACTTGTAAATGAATAAGGAAAGTATAACGTTGGAGATAATGAATGTATATATTATGTAATATTTGGATAATGTATGGATAAACAAAAGAATATGTAAATGAATAAGGAAGATATAGTGCTAGAAATAATGAATGTATAAAAATAGTACTATATTTAGGAGTATTAAGATGTATTAGAAACTTTATAAACACTGTTAATATATATAGGTACTGCCGAAGTGCACTGTAACAGATGGAATTATGTATGTAAATAGTTTTTGTGTTCTTTTTAAAGTGTGTATATTTAATAAAGTTTTTCTAAAAAAAAAAAGTCAAGGACCACCTGTAATTCCCTTTCAGGGACATGCAACCCCCTTTTTCAGCATTTTGGTACTAACAAACCTACATTGAATTTAATTTTCCAAATCTTTTGGCCATCAGCTCCTTACATTTTTTTTTGGCTGTCTTCGTGATGCAGACAACATATAATTTCTAGAGATAGAGCTGTAAGCGTAATTACGGTCCGATGAGCCAGGCATTATGCCAAACCATAATTGATTTTTCCTTTAGTTTGATTTCGCATTGTATTGGAATTAAGTCATATAAAGTGATGAGGACCTACAAAATGGTGATTGAATTTCATAAATTTCTTCTTGGCCTCCTTAAGGCAGACAAGTTTGCTGGCATCCAATTAGGAACAATTTCTCTCTTAAAAAAAAAAATATTCATTATTGTTACGGCATTGTATGAACATCCTGATAAAATAAAAATTTAAGTGCCTGGCATATGTTTGTGCTTAAAAAAAGTGATGTCAAATTGGCTGCTATTTAACTGAAATGTATTCCCAATTACATTCTTTTTGTACAAAAGAATGAAGATATTATTGTCTGTGCTATATTTATCCCTATATTCCTTATTAACATTGTTGATTTATTGCTGGCAGAACCCTTTACTGCCTATTAAATTTTTCTACTCAGAATGGAGGCTTTAAAATACATTCCTAATAATAAATGGCACTTACCAATTCATAATTGTGGCATTTACATTAAATTAATATATATTTATTTATTCGCTGCCAACCAGATTCATAAGGGTATCATCATGGACAATAACTCTACAATAGTTTTGTTAATGATATAAGCATGCACTGAGCATATATAGCTGGATTCTTATCACACTTTCATTTCACTGTATTACTGCTGCGCTCAAATAACACAAACCTACAAACTCTTATTCAGGAATGACTACATTTCTTACACACTTCCACGAATAGCAATTTAGCATTCAAGTCCAAGTAACAGTAGGTGTGTATAATAATAATAATAATAATACAGGTAGTCCTCGAATTATGACTGTAATGGAGCCTGCCCATCACAGTTGTAACGTGTGACAGTCGTAAAACAGCTTGCTCAGATGACTGACCTGATTTTATGCCATTTCTAAAGTGGACATTAAGTGAACACTGTGCTCCTAAAGTGACCAACTAAGACATTAAGCAAATGTGGCAGTCATTGAGCGAATCTGTTTTATCCAATGGGCATTTTTTTGCTGGAAAGTGAAACAAAATGCCCCTCAAATGGCAAAAAAACATCAAAAACAGTGGTTGTAACTGCGGGGGACTGCAAAAAGCCATAAAGGTCAACAAGTCAAGGCAGCGAACGTTTCTAATACTCCTTCCTCCTCCAACGTTCCTCACAACAACACTGTGAGGTGGGCTGGGATGAGAGAGAGTGACTGACCTAAAGTCAACAGGCCAGCTTTCATGCCTAAAGTGGGATTAGAACTCACATCTAAAGCAGTGATGGAATTCAATTTTTTTTTACCACTGGTTCTGTGGGCGTGGCTTGGTGGGCGTGGCTGGGGGAGTCATGTGACGGGGGGGCAGTTTCTGTCAGCAGGGCAATAAAGATGAGGCTGGAAACAACACCATAATGTTTCTTTCCTGCCTTCCTTACAGGATTAACCCTGTAAAGTGGGAAAAAACCAAAAGGAGATTTCTTCTAACAACTGGTTCTCCGAACCGCTAGAAAATTTACTACTGGTTCTGATCTAAAGGTGAGCCATCTACCAAACTCCCAAAATGTGACTACATGTCCACGGCATGTGACTGTGTGTGTGTATAACTCTGTCTGTGTGCCTGCTAAGCAACCGGTTGTAATCAACAACTGCCTGTACAATGCTGATGGATGCACTTTTTGAAGTCATACAAGGTCAGGCTAGGGAGAGATCATCCTGTACAAGGTGTATGTACAGTACAGCGGTCACTAAGCATTAACAACAAATAACTGTACTTGCTTGTTTTACTTATTTATTTTTATATCCTGCCTTTATCATTTTTATAAACAACTCAAGGCGGCCAACCCATCTAATACTCCTTCCTCCTCCAATTTTCCCCACAACAACCGTGTGAGGTGGGTGGGGCCGAGAGTGAGTGACAGGCCCAAAGTCACCCAGCCTTCTTTCATGACTAAGGTGGGACTAAAACTCACAGTCTCCTGGTGATTGGCTCAGTTACCCAGCTGTTTTTCATGACTAGGGTGGGACTAGAACTCACATTGCCTAGTGATAGGCCCAAAGTCACCCAGCCCTCTATCATGATTAAGGTGGGACTAGAACTCACAGTTTCCTACTTTATAGCCTAATGCCTTTACCACTAGACCAAACTGGCTATGATGTGGTCAGGATTAAGACTAGGATACGAGCAGAACAGAAAAGGCACATAGTTGTGCCAAAATGGGGACAGATATTCCACCATATCATACATCCCCTGCCAAGTGGAGTGCTTACACCTTGAATAAATAGGAAGATGGAATGGTGCCAAGCAAATACCGAGCCACAACGTGTATATTTTTTAGAGAAGAGACACAATCCACAGGCACAACCCAGTGTTCTGTTTTGAAGGACTTCCACCTGATGGAATAAAATACAAAAATAGACTGGAGAGTGTGATCCCAGGGGGCAGATGGGAAGACAGGGAGATGCTATGCCGGTAATTGGTGCTGCGGTCTTCTTCCTTCTTTGCCACTCTTTTCTGAGAACACCCTCAATGTTCCAAAGACCACGTGAATTGCAACAGAAGACACAGAGACAACCTAATTCAAACCTCCTAAAATCCTACATTAGGAGAACATTGGTTATGTAAGGGGAGGGGGACATCACGTGATGGCTCAGTGGTTAACGCTGGGCTTGTAGCTGGAGAGCTGACAGTCCCAGTTCGAAACCCAAGCGCTGTGTGACAGGGCAAGCTCCCATTTCTTACTCCAGCTCCTGCCAACCTAGCAGTTTGAAAGCATGCAACTGCAAGTAGATAAATAGGCATCACTTCAAGTGTGAAGGTAACAGCATTCTGTGCATATTAGCGTATAATCACGCTGGCCACATGACCATGGAAGCATCTTCAGATAATGTTGGCTCTCTCGGCTAAGAAATGGAGATGAACGCTGCGCAAGCTGCACTGACTCCCTGTGGCCTTTTGGGTGCGATTCAAGGTGTTGGTGCTTACCTTTAAAGTGCTCCATGTCTTGGGACCCGGGTACTTACGGGACCACCTGCTGCCACCGTCAGCCTCCAGCCGACCAGTGCGTTCCCACAGGGCAGGCCTCCACAGGGTTCCATTGTCGGGACGGTGTCTGACAATCCCGAGGGTGCGAGCCTTCTCTGTGGCTGCACCCTCCCTGTGGAACGAATTGCCCCCGGAGATTCGGACCATTACGGACCTGCGGACCTTCCGGCGCGCATTAAAAACCCATCTATTCCAGCAAGCCAGTCTGGCCTAACACTTAACGGGGTTTTAAATTTGTTCGATTTTTAATTAGTTAAATTGTTTTAAATTTTTAATCTTTTTAATTGGTTAATTGGCCATTGATTTAATCCATTTTAATTGTGTTTTAATTTTTATGTATCTATGTTCTTAAATGGCTGTGCACCGCCTCGAGTCCTTCGGGAGAGGGGCGGTATAGAAATCCAATAAACTTAAACTTAAACTCTTAGAATCGAACATGATTGGATAGGGGAAACCCCTAACCATTACATTTAGTTGTATAAGGCTGAAATGTGATTTTTTAATATATGTCCTTTATTATAGACATACATCACTATGGGTCAAAGGAGATGTGTTGGGATAGGCATCAAAGTAGTGTAGCCAACAATTTTGCCCATTTTGTGTGAGTTAATGTTACATATTTATTGGCTGAAAAGTGCCTTTAAAAGAAACACAATCTATTAATCCACCTTTTGAGATGACAAAGACTGGCAGGCAGATTGTGGGACCCGTTTGCTGTGCTTCTGAGCTTTGAATTACATCATTAATTTTAAACAGAAATAAACTAGACACATTTAAAACACACTCCAGGGTATCCACGCCACACACGTCTTGCTAAGAGAAAATAAGAAAGATTAAATATATATTGAAAAAGACCAAATCGCTTAATAAAATGGAATATTAAAATCTTCTGGAATGTATATCTAGTGCTATTAATTATTATTACTATAAAAAGCACATTCAGCACCTTAGGTAGCAACAGCAGCATCTGAAGTTGTGATGATATTCTGTGAAACTTAAAAGGCTGAATATAGTAAAAAAAAATTCTAAAAACCCCAGCAGATGTCAGAGATACAAAAGAGGCACAAATTAGTGCACATTCATCTTGCATTTTGCATTTGCGAAAAAGCAAAATTTCTTCTTTGGGGTTGAGAGAAATATTTTAATAAAATATAAATGTTCAGTTACATTGAGATGGATCCTTTTATTTTATTTTTAAATAAATATTTATTTAAGCTTGAACCCTTAATGCTCCCAACTCTTTCTTTTTTAGAGCAAATATTATCCCTATGTTTTCATAGCAATCAAAGACTTTCCACGGAAATAGTTCTATTCTATGCTCTTGGCACTGATGTCATCTTAGAGAAATTGTTAGTTTAAAAAAAGGAGGAAAAGAAGGAGAAGGAAATACTACAGGTAGTCTTTGACTTACAACCACACTTGAGCCCAACATTGCTGTTGCTAAATGAGACAATTGTTACGCGAGTTTTGTTCCATTTTACGACCTTTCTTGCCACCATTGTCTAAAGTCAATCAGTGCAGTTGTTAAGTTAGTAACAAGATTGTTAAATGAATCTGGCTTATCCCATTGACTTTGTTTGTCAGAAGTCACAAAAGGTGATCACATGACCCCTGGACAATGCAACCGACGTAAATATGAGTTAGTTGCCAAGAGTCTGCATTTTCATGGGGATGCCGCAATGGTCCCAAGTGTAAAAAAGACACTCTAAAGACACTTTTTTTGTTGTTAGTGTCGTCATAATTTCAAACTATCACTAAAAGATAGTGATTACAACTGTTGTAAATAGAAGCCTACCTGTAGTAGCACTAGCGCTTTTCAAATTTTCTGAATTTTGTCATTAAATGGGGCCAGGATCTCACTACGGTTTCCGTGTATATACAAAATTCACAAAAATGAGCCAAGTTCGGTCCCTGTTTGGTTCATTTCATTAAAAAAAAGTCATCCAAGTTGTAATGTGCTGATATGGAAAAAAAGCAACCATCTCTCCCGAGCGCCATCAATCAATTACACTATGACTACTTGTGGTGGGAGTACTTTATTAAAATATCAGGGCCTCAATGTGTTGATCTGGGTGAAATACGACTTTTGGCATTATTCCTCACTCTGAAAATCTGCCCCTCCCCTGCATTCCATACATTTGTCTTATTTTCACTGCAACCCCTAGGGCACCAGTGATGGCAAACCTTTTAGAGACCGAGTGCCCAAACTGCAAGTCTCGCGCATGTGCGCTAGAGACCAGCTGGCTGGCAGGGCATCACAACACCCACAGCTCTGTAGGAAAAGCAACTGACATCTGGGAGACGAGATCTTTTTCTTTCGCAAGAAGTTGGAATTAACTGTACTGTTTTTTTTTAGTCCCACAAACTTCTGTTTCCCTGCAAATGACGGCGAGAAACGCCACGGAGAAACACGGTAGAGCTGAGCTAGGGCGATGGCGCGTGTGCCCACAGAGAGGGCTCTGAGTGCCACCTCTGGCATACGTGCCAAAGGTTCGCCACCATGGCTTAGACCACATTTTTGGGACCAGTGACACATGTAGAGTTTTGATACCATAGCTCTCCAGGTTGGTCAAGGCAGCCATGACACTTATTTACCTCACTTATCACTTCAGGCTCTAAGAAGGTTGACAGAGATGGTAGAAAGTGAAGAAAAGTCTTGGAAACAAACCTGATGACAGAAGTGGATAACTTGCCAGATTCTTCTTCTTTTGGCTTTTCCCATTGGGGTCACCACAGCGAATTACCCATTTCCACCTAACTATCCTCAGCATCCTCTACTCTCGCCCCAATTAATTTCACGTCCTCTTTTAGCACATCCCTATATCTCCTCTTTGGCCTTCCTCTTGCCTGGCAGCTCCATCTCCAACATCCTTCTACCAATATGGCCACTCTCCCACCTCTGCACATGTCCAAACCGTCTCAATCTGGTCGCTCTGACCTTATCCCCAAAACAGCTGACCTGAGCTGACCCTCTGATGTGCTAATTCCTAATCCTGTCCATCCTGGTCACTCCTAAGGAGAACCTCAACATCCTCATCTCTGCTCCCTCCATCTCTGCCTCTTGTCTTTTCCTCACTGCTACAGTCTCTAACCCAGACAGCATGGCTGGTCTCACTATTGTCTTGTACACCTTTCCTTTGATTCTTGCCGACACTCTTCTGTCACACAACACTCCTGACACCTTCCTCCACCCATTCCAACCCGCCTGCACTCGCCTCTTCACCTCTTTTCCACACTCCCCATCGTGCTGGACTGTTGACCCCAAATACTTAAAACTCCTGTATCTTCTTGACCTCATCTCCCTGTAACATCACTGTTCCACTTGCCTTCCTCTTGTTCACACATGTATTCTGTCTGACTACGACTGACTTTCATTCCTCTTCTTTCCAGAGCATACCTCCACTTTTCCAGGTGTTCCTCCACCTGCTCTCTGCTCTCACTACAGATCACAATGTCATCCGCAAACATCATTGTCCATGGGGATTCCTGTCTGACCACATCTGTCAACATGTCCATCACCATAGCAAACTTGCCAGATTATCATTAGTTAATTAATGGAATGAAATTAAATATGTCTTTTTTTTTAATGGGGGGTGGAGGGACTTCAACAGAAGTATCTATCCATAGATACATCTGTATGTTTGGGCATCTGGGTCATCCCAAGAGTCAGTCAGGCACAATTAATTATGGGTTCATTATTAAAATCTATAGTCTGCTTTTTGACAGCTCACTTGTCCAGTTTTAACTCGCCCAGTGTACCAGTTTTGTAAACGTGAAGTTACTTTCTTCTTCTCCCTTTCCTTCTAGTTCCAATGAACATTATAGTTGATTACTTTTTCTTTTCGTGATTCCAACATTCCCTCAACCTTGGAAATCACAAAGGCAGGCCTCATTATATAGGAAGTACAAAACAGTGCTGCTTTTTTAAGATTGGTCTGTCATAATCTATTCCAAATTTAGGCTATCCCATTTCTTTCCAGCTACTTGCACCTAATCTAAATTTTAAAATCCCATAAAGTTTTGGGTCAGTCATTTTCAAATACTTTATCTGCGACTACACTTTTCCAGCAACGTGCAATTTTTTTATAACTTACTGCCAATTCACTTATTAACTGTGAATCTGTATTTTTTTTTTACAGAAATGCCAGTGTAATCTCTCTTTAACTCTAGTATGCCTTTTGAGTATTGGTCTGGGCGATTCTGCTGCTTCCAGTAATTATATTCCATCCTTATCACAGCACATTTATTATCCAAATTGGTTTTTTTTCCCCTACAAAAAGAAAAATATTGATTATGTTCCATCAGGTCAATGTCAACTCTTAGCATATAGATAGATTTTCTCCAGGATGAATGAAGGCATATATTTATTCGTAATTGACATTATTGTGGTCTGTCTCACAATCAGCCAGATGTTTAGACTGGATATGACATTTTTTATGTACCTATCGAGTCTTTCCCAAGGATCTGGGATAAGTAGATGTTGTTTAACAATACTAAATGTATTGTTGCAGGATGCAGGCTATTCCAAGTAAAGTTGTCTTTTGCAATTGATTGGTGGTGATTTTGTTAATGCAGATTGTGTTCAAGTGATACTCCAGATATTTTGGGATTGCACCCAAGACATCTATTAGTATTGGTACTTTTTCTGGATTTTTTTTTTCCCCCACAGTCATTATATTTCTATTTGCAAGTCTTTGTAGTTTGTGATTTTTTTTCTTGTTCTTTCTCTTCTACTCTGTTGTCCCCAGGTATTGCAATGTCTATTTTCTAGACTTTTTTTTTGTATTTCCTATCAATAGTTGCTAAGTATGGAGGGATATGTAGCAGATGCCTGTCTGTTTGAATTCTAAAAATCCCAGAACAGTTTGGCTTTTCGCAGCTTTCTCTATTCTGTCTCTTTCTTCAATTTTCGTATTCTTAGCCATTGCCAGGTATTGTTATGATCTGCTTTCTCTGCTATTTTTTTAGGATGTATTGTCCGTATAAATACTTTAGTCATATCACTTTTTCTGTTCTTCATTTGGTCTTTCTTGTAAGCCAGTGTGATTTCCCCAGTACTCTTGTAGTAACCTTGCTAGCAGGGTGGATAAAAATCGATGATCTCTTTTTTTTAAATTTAAATCAGACTTTTTTTTATTTAAATCGGATTTTTTTTAAATCAAATTTATTTTAATAAAATGCTTTTGGAGTAAAATATATATCTAAAGATAGTTTTCTATTTCAGATACATTAATATTTTAGTTTATTCCGCTTGAAATGGAGCTTAGTTATGTAGCATGAGGCTGTATATTCTGCAATTTTGGGACTGTTGGTGAGTCAACAGCGGGTCAGAGGTGATAGCTGCTCTTTAAAAACTATGATTTAAATCAAGTTGGTTTAAATCAGACCTTTTTTCTAGTGATTTAAATCGAGTTGATTTAAATCAAATCCACCCTGTTTGCTGGTATCCTAGCTTCAGTACATGCTCTTCGCTGTCCTCCAGATATTCTTCCAATGCCCCATTTTTCTTCTTTAACCATCTGATGTTCTAGCAACATTCAATGACCACTTATTTTTCTTGATAAGCAATCTTTCAACATTGCTGTGTTGGATGAAGGGCATGAATTCATTGTCATGATTTTTCTGGTCTCCTTATCTAGGGCTTTTAGTTCTGCTTGAATCCAATTCACTATTACAGCTGTCTACCTAATGACTGAAACTGTTTAGGTGTTAATTGCCTTGATGGTTATTTTTTCCACTGAATTTGGACTTTTAAGATCTTGCTTGTTCAGGGTACATTCCCTTCTAACCATCTTCTTGACTTTGGTGTGTGCTTGACATTGTCAGCTTGAAGGATTCACAGGTATGTATAGAGGCTGTCTTCATCCAGACTTTTGATGCCATTTCCATAGGATATCTTGATCCCTTGGTTTTCTCTCTTTTTCCTCTGTTGATGGTAGAGGAATTAGCATATTGATCCAGTTCAAACTCCATTGCAAATATCTTGGCTGCATATAGACGGTATTGAGTACAGAACATTGAACACAGAATAACAATATTGAAAGGGACCTTGGAGTTCATCTAGTCCAACCTCCTGCTTGAGGAAGAGACCCTATATCATTCCAGAGAAGTGACTGTCCACTCTCTTCTTGAAAGCCTGCAGTCATGGCGCACCCACAACTTCTGATAGGAAGCCATTCCACTGGTTGATTGTTCTCACTGTTAGTAAATTTGTCCTTAGTTTAGGTTGCTTCTGTCCTTGATTAGTTTCCATAAATTGGTACTTGTCTTGAAATCTAGTACTTTACAAAATAATCCCTCCTCCCAATCTTTGTGGCAGCCCCTCAAATATTGGAACACTGCTATCATATCTGCCCTAGTCTTTTTTTCCCCCATTAGACTAGACATACCAAATTCCCGCAATCATTGTTCATGTATTTTAGCCTCTAGCTTCCTAA
Source organism: Myanophis thanlyinensis (assembly GCA_017656035.1). Taxonomy (NCBI): domain Eukaryota; kingdom Metazoa; phylum Chordata; class Lepidosauria; order Squamata; family Homalopsidae; genus Myanophis; species Myanophis thanlyinensis. The sequence goes on from JAEANM010004033.1 coordinate 21,176, forward strand.
ACATCTTTTGTTGCTCTTCTCTTCACTCTTTCTAGAGTCTCAACCTCTTTTTCATATTACGGCGATCCCAACTGGATGCAATATTCTGAGTGTGGCCGCATTAAGGCTTTGTAAAGCGGTACTATTACTTCATTTCATTTCATTTCTTTCATTTCATTTATTAAATTTATATACCGCCCCCTCTCCCTGGGGACTCGGGGCGGTTTACAGCAGATAAAAATAC